>PVKU01003183.1:0-189812 GCA_004027475.1 Anoura caudifer
CTGGATTAGTGGGAAAAGAAACATCTAGGCATATTCTGGCATAATTTTCTAGCTACTATGATAAAGGAAAAAAGCCTTTAAACAAAATAGTGAAGTTATTTTGATGAAAGAAGACCCTCTAGGACCGGACTTCTCACGCATAACACTGGTGGTGGCAGAAAACAGGGAATGAACCCAGACTCTGAGAGTCCACATCTTCCCTGTCACCAGCGCTGCTTACGAAAATCCCGTGATAAACTGGGACATTTCCCCCCAAACACACTATGGGAAACTAGTGGGGAAAAAGTATTGTCATCCGAGAATTCCATGCCCAGCCAAACAACGGTTCACCAGAGAACCTAAAACGTATTTACACATATTCAAGAATTTGGAGATCATACCCTCAAGCGCTTCTAACCAGGTTATAGTAACACTGGCCAGATTTACCTTCCTACTAGGACAAACCACTAACAATAATTTTTAAGATACTGGATATCAGAAAAATAAAGAATAGTGATCTCTGAGAGCCAGGAAACAAATTCTATCTCTAGAATTATAGCACATCACACCTTGAGAGTTTTCAGTAGAGAAAAAAAATTTAATATGAAATTAAAACCCAGTGTATAATTTAAATGACAGGCCTAGATTAACAAAAATTAATAAAGTAAATTATGGATCTGAAGAAATTATCTATAATGAAGCCCAGAGAAACAAAGAGATTAAAAATCTAAACAAAGTGATTCACAGCCACTGGAGAATAGTATGAGGGAAGCAAAATGTCTTTCATTAGTGTTCCATAAAGAGGATATAAAAAGATAAAGGCTGAGTATCTCCCAAAGTTTGCTTACAATACTAATCCTCATTTGGAAGAGGTCCAATGAATCGGACGGATGCTAATCCATCCTCTGATTACTCAGATCCTCAACTCCTCTTTTTCTCACAGTCCACACCCCATCTGATAGAAATCCTGTCCTTCCTACCCTCACAGGATATCTAGACTCTGACCACATCTTATCACTATCACAGCTGAAATTGTGATCCAAGCCATTAGCTGTCATCTGAGTCACTGAGTATACTGACACAGTTCTCTCTGCTTCTACCATCAGCCCCTAAAACCTATTCTTAACCCAGCAGCTACAGTGATTCTTTAAAACAGGTCACTTCATGTCATTCCTTTGCTCAAAACCTTGAATAAATAGCAAATCTTACAATGGGCCTACATTATCTGCCCTCTGTATTTCTCTAAACCAATCTCCTGTTACTCCACCCCATATTTGAACCTCATCGTTGTTACTCCAGCAAAATAAGAATGTTTGGCTGTAGAGCAGCCCAATTGTTTCTTCTGCCTAGAACACTTTCCCCTACATGTGCATTTAGCCAATGGATGCACTTATTCACGCCTCCCCTCATTAACTATTGCTGATTATTAACTATTAACTATTATTAACTAATTATTGACTAATTATTAACTATTAACTATAACTATCACTATCACTGGGTAGTGACGCTGTATGTGGGGGCGGGGTCTGAGAGGAGATAATGGTGGTTGCTTTACTCTCTCTCAGATTCCAGTTCCTTTCACCGCTTCCCCTTTGCCTGGATTATCCGCACGTGAATGTGGGGCCACCCGGTCAGCCAGCTGCCTTGTGCGGCCTCACTGGTTCTGCACAGTTGCCGCCCCGTGCCCGGGGTCTGCTAGTCGCCGCCTGTGCACCTGGGGGCTGCCAGCCGCTGCTGCCTGTGTGCCCGGTCCGCACCTCCGCTTTTTCCTGCCGCGACTCCGCCCCTCTTACCGGTCTGGATGAATTGTTGTTGGACTTCCAAACAGTTCGATTTTCTGTGAGTTCTGGTTATTTTCTTGTTTCTAAATCTTTGTTGTCCTTAATTTTGGTTGTGAGAAGAGGCACAGTGTGTCTGCCTACGCCTCCATCTTGGCCGGAAGTCCAGAAAGAACTTAATTTTTAAAACTGAGTACTAAATAAATGTTAAAATATCAATAACTTTTATAGATATAAGTATCTAGAAATAGAACAGGGAAATTTTAAAATACCACACTGAACTATAAAGCTACTCTAATAATGCAATATGGAATGAGCAGAAGTATTCTAAAATTAATCAGTTTCCAGAAATATATCTTAGTGTACATGATCATTAACATAATAATTTTACCTTATAACTTGGTGGAGAAAGGATGGATTAGTTAATAAAAGGCTGTTATTTCAAATGAGTATTTCTCTCAAATAAAATGAAAATTTGATCTTTCTCTAACACAATAATCCAAAACTAATTTCAGGTATACAATAAAGATTGCAATGTACAGAAAATTAAGTATGGTAAGAAAATCTATATGTACACATTGGTGTTCAGGGAATACATTAAAAATTCAAGGTCTGGAAGTTTTACAAGATTGTATCTTAGTCAGGATCCATTTTGGAAAGGATGAAATGCGCTAATTATTTGAAAAGAGAAAACTTAACTCACCAAACTGTGTATGCAGGTGTTGGGGGACTCAATAAGCAAGAAGACACTGAGGCAGCCCCAATGCAGCAATTGCAGAAAGCAGCTGTGCATATGTGCGCACCCCCCAACACCTGTGTACCAGGTTGGGAAAGAAGAAATAACACTGTCTTTCAAGATGCAATAAAAAAAAAACATTCATGGAACAATTAAGTGGGTTATATAAGGTTGAAGAATTCAAGGTTAATACGAAAAAAGTCAGTTGTATAGCCATGAACTACAAGGAATTGAAATTAAACAAAAATATCACTTACGGTAGCATTAAAAATATAAAATGTTTAAGGATAGATGTGTCAGAAGATGTATAAGAATACTTACACTCTGAAAACTATAAAACATTTCTGAGTAAAATGAAAGACCTAAATAATTGGAGAGACAGTACTGTGTTCATAGGTTAGAAGACTCAATATTATTAAGCTATCAGTCATCCCCAAATTAATCTATAGATTTTGTACAGTATCAGAAAAACTCCAGCAGAGGTCTTTGTAGAACTTGACAAGCTGATTCTAAAATATTTATGTAAAAACAAAGGACCGAAAACTTTTTGAAAAGAGGATCAAAGTGGAAAACTTACAGTATCTCACTTCAAGACTCTTATAATCAAGACAGTGTACTGTTGGCCTAAGGATGGACAAATGGTTCAATAGAGAAGAATGCAGAGAACAGAAATACACCCAAGCACATAAGACACCAAATTTTCACAAAGGTGCAAAGGCAAGTTAGTGGCTAAACAACAGCCATTTCAACAAATGGTGTTGGAACAACTGAACATCCATATGCAAAATAACATAACTTAATTCATACCTTGTACCATATAGAAAAGTTAACTGGAAATGGATCATAAAATTGAATGTAAAATCTAAACTTATAAAACTTTCATAAGGAAACATGGGGAAATCTTCATAAAAAATGTTTAGGTAAAGATTTCTCAGGTACGATATTTAAGATACAAAAGAACAGACCTATAAATGAGATTTCAACAAAATTAAGTAGTTCTGTTTAAAAAACAAGGACAGGAAAATGACTCATTTATGTGGTCAGCTAACCTACAACACAGGAGGCAATGATATACAATGTTGAGTAAAGACAGTCTCTTCAGTAAGTGGTACTGGGAAAATCAGACAGATACATGCAAAAAAATAAAATTGGACCACTTTCTTACACCATGTTAAAAAAACTCAAAATGGATTAAAGACCTAACTATAAGACCTGAAACCGTAAAACTCCTTATAGAAAACATAGGTAGTAAATTCTTTGACATCGCTAGTAGCAGCGTATTTTTGGATGTGTCTCCTTGAGTGAAGGCAATTAAAAAAACTAATAGGGCTACATCAAACTAAAAAGGTTTTGCACAGCAAAGGAAACCCACAAAACAAAAGCAACCTACTGAATGGGAGAAGATATTTACAAATTGTATATCCGATAAGAAGGGCATATCCAAAATACATAAGGAACTGATACAACATCAAAATAAACAAACAATCCAATTGAAAACTGGGTCTGAACATTTTTCCAAAGAGGAAGATAAACAACATACATATAAAAAGATGTTCAACATCACTAATCATCAGGGAAATGTAAATTAAAACCACAATGAGACACCAGCTCACACCTGGTAGAACGGCTATCATCAGTAAACCAAGAAATAACTGGTGTTGACAAGGATGCGGAGGAAAGGGAACATGCACTGTTGGTGGGATTGTATATTGGTGCAGCCATGATGGAAAGCACTATGGAATTTCCTTAAAAATTAAAAATAGAGCTACCATATGATATAGCAATTCTATTCCAGGTGTTTATTTGAAGAAAACAAAATGAAATATTATTGCAGCAATAAAAAAGAATGAAATCTTGCTTCTTGCAACATGGCTGGATATAGAAGGTATTAAGCTAAGTGAAATAAGTCAGACAGAAAGACAAATACTATATGATTTCACTTATATGGGGAATCTAAAAACAAACAAACAAAAAATGAATAAGCAAAACAAAAAACACACCTATAGATACAGAGAACAAGCTGAGAGAGGCCAAAGGGGAGGCTGGGGAGATGGAAATTTAAAAATAAATAAATAGAAATGGCACTGCGGTGAGGAAGAATGTTTGCCAATCACATAAAGAACTGTGTTCAGAATATAGGAAGATCTCTCACGTGGCTAATAGACATGTGAAAATTTGGGAACAGCGAATGGAAACAGCGAATGGAAATCACCGCATGGGTTTAATTGGCTAAAATGAAAGAGACTGACCATAGCACATGTTAACAAAACGTGCAGAAGCAACGGGAACTCTCATGTGCTGCTGCTGGGAATGCAAAGGGTGCGCTTGGGAGAGCAGGTCGGGTGCTTCTCAAAAAGTTGAACGGACACTACCATGCGAACCTGCCATTCTAATACTAAGTGCTGTTGAATAAATGGATACATGCGTCCAAGACAAATGAATTCATTTATCCACACAAAGAACTGTATGCAAATGTTCATAGCAGCCTTATTAGTAACAGCCAAAAACTGAACTTGAAGGTACCACTCAGGAAACTTCCAAGATAATGAAAAGGTTCAATATCTTGATTGATGTGTTCATTACAAGATCATATATATTTACTAAAAGTCATTAAGTCATACATTTAGACCTATACATTTCACAGGTGAAAGTTTTATTTTAAAATGATTAAAACTTTAAAATAAACAAAAATGCTTTTAAAAGAAGAAATAAATCAGAGATGTGCCAGCTGATTTGTTGAGATTTATTAAATAAATGAGGAGAGGACTTCTGGTCAAGAAGGGGCGTAGGTAAACACAGCTCACCTTCTCACACAACCACATCAAAATTACAGTTAAACTACAGAACAACCATCACTCAGAACTGCCAGAAATTGAGTTGAATGGAAGTCTGGCAACTACAAAATTAAAGGAACCACATACATCTAGACTAGTAGGAAGGTGGAGACATGGAATGGGCTGGTCTCACATTCACACGTGGTGGATAAAACTCAGGAGGCATATCACGGTAATGAGGAGCTTCAGCCCCACACCAGGTACCCCAGCCCAGGGTTCCAGTGACAGGAAGATAAGTATTCATAACTTCTGGCTGCAAAAACCAGCAGGGACTGGATCGGTGAAACAAACGTCTAGAGTCTCAAGCATTTCCTCTTAAAGAACCCACATATGGACTTACTCTGAGCTCCAGCACCAGGGTAGCAGCTTGAAAGGCACCAGAGGCATACAGGGAGGAAGTGAGGTGTCTGGCATCAAGGGGGGAGCTGGCAGACAGCTTTCTCCCAGACAGAAAGGTAGGCAGAGAAGTTTTTCTAATTCTGAATCCTCTGCTCACAGAGCCTCAGAGCCGGCAGGCTGGTGTCATACCTGAGACTCCATCAACCTGGCTAACACTGTTTGCCACACCCTGGAGATCCCCTGAAGCTCCACTCCACTCAACTTTCAGGACCACTCAAGCTGTTAACAGTGGCTTTTCCATATGAGTGGCTGGTCTTGGCTCATGCTTCACAGCTTCCTGAATCCACTCAAACAAGCAACAGCCAGCCTCAGCAAGCCTCCAGCCCCTGTACCTCTCACTAAGTGGCCCCAGGCCTGGCCTAGCAGCAGCCAGCCTAGGTTCATAGTCCGGCTTCACCTGGGAAGCTCCAAGGCCAGCACAGTAGCAGCCGTCTGCAGGTTGCTTCATAGCTCATGCTGGGTGACCCTGGGCAGAACACAGGTGGGGGCTGGCCTTGGTGGTCACCACCCAGGAAACCCTGAAGCCTGCACACCCATTGGATGGCTACAGACCATGTTGGAGCACCACCACCCTGCCTCTGCACATGATCCTCCAAGGAGGTCAGAAGTTGGTGGTCACTGGTCATAGCCAATACTTGCAGCTGACTGGCTGAGGTAAATTCCTCCCAATGACTTGCCAATGGCAACCAAGCCTCAACTACAAGAAGGATATGTACTCAGCCCACATGAAGCGCACACCTTGAGTACAACTTTGGTGATAGGGGAGGCTGTGCCACTGGTCCCCACAGGTCACCCAGTATATTAGGCCACACCACCAAGACAGGGAGTAAAATAGCCACTCTACTTAATACACAGAAACAAGCACAGGGAGGCTGCCAAAACACGAGTGGTTATGGAATGCAGCTGTACTTCATACAGTCATATATCTACATTAAAATTCCATAAAAATGAAATAAAATAAGGAACTATTACTTCTATAATAAACCAATTCAGTCAATTATTAGTAGGGAGAGACTCTTAGTGACAACTATTTCTTTCTTACTTAACAGTGAGGTATTTAAGATTATATTTATGGAATTCTGAATTGAATCTAAATTAATATATATTAAATTTTCTTACTCTTAGACCTAAATTTGATCCCTATATAGAAATGCAATGCAAAGTCTTTATTTTCTTCTTACTGTAATGACCTGTTTAAGTTGGATCCAAAGCTTGGGTTCAAATTAAAGTGCATAAGACCAATAGGCACAGTTGTTTTGAGAAAGTAATAAAATGAATGACTCAGACCTTGTTCATAAAAAGGACAAAATATTATTATGTATAGATTTTACTTTTGCATAATAGGAAATAGAAAATAATCTGCTAAAAGAGCTATTACAATTAATAAAATTGTTTTATGCAGCCCTTCTAGTGACTTGACTATATTTTCCTTCCATTTCTTCTCTGGTGGACTTGAACAAGCAGGGAAGTCAAACTGGAAGAGGGATGCAGGTACATCTAAGGGGCATGATCCCCAGTTGAGATGGCACATGCAAGAATTGTTGTCCTTTTCCTGGCTGGTGTGGCTCAGTAGATTGAGCACCGGCCTGTGAACCAAAGGGTCGCCATTTCAGTTCCCAGTCAGGACACATGCCTGGGTTGCAGGCCAGGTCCCCAGTGGGAGCCATATGAGAGGTAACCACACATTGATGCTTCTCTCCCTCTCTCTTCCCCTCTCCCCTTCTCTCTAAAAATAAATAAATAAAATATCAGAAAAAATAATTGTTATCCTTGATGCCTAAGACAGTTTGATGAACCCAAGGTGGCTCAGAGGCCTTGTCTTTTCCAGGACTTGGGCATGTCAGTGTTTCTGTGGTTCTTGGTGGGGCACAGGATACAGTCAATGTGGGGCTCAATTTGCTTGCTGGCTGTCTTTGGTCTTTTGAGGGTTTGCCACATCTTAACAGCTTTGTTGGGGGGAACTGAGGGCAGAAACTGCCCGATGGCCTTAACTCCCTCCTTTCCCTATCCCTTTTGGCAGAGAATCCTTCTCTCCCAGAACTGGTAAAAATTAGTCAGTTCCTTCACTGCATCCACCGAAGAACAGACATTCACCGCTGACATGATGGAGAGTCCAGAACAATGTGGGTATTGAAGGAACATAACATGAGTGAGCAACTAAAGCAAAATACTCAAGGGGCCATGTAACCCCTAAAAGAAAGGCCAAACACATCACATAGAACAAAGCATTCCCTTTGAGGAAGAACAGAAGACACAAAAGAATTAAAAACAAATCTTAGATGATATTGAAGCACAAAAGTAGACTTTTGGAAAAACTATGTGTATATATAATTAGATTAAATGATTTTAGTACATGTGCTGCAAACAAGCACCTTTAAAAGATTTTAATATATTTACCTCATCATTTAAACTTTAATATATAATAATTTAACTAAAAGTATATAATTATTATATAACACCTGCATAACACCTATTTTAACCATTTATTGTATAATAAATAGTTAAAATTTTCAGTAGACAAACAAAGATAGAAAATAGTCACAACTGAGAACAGGTTTACCAGTCTGGAAAATAAAAGACTAGCCCAAAATACAGCACAAAAACAGAGGGCTGGAGGGACAGAAGAAACCAGGAAGGACTTGCTCTGAACCTTGACAAGTGTGGGAATCTATCTGGGGTCCAACTGGACAAATTGTCTTCTTTAGAGTTTCCTTCTGCCATTGTTTTTCTTATGATGCTGATGCTTCTGGCCTGGGAACCAAGCTTTGAGAGACGCAAAGCCAGAAAACTCAGAGCACCAAAAAAGTACCACAAAGGCTGCGTCTTCCTCCTTGTAAACGTAACTCAGTTTTTAATAATAAAAACATCACAAAATCCATATATAAGAAGTAAAAATGCAAAGATCCGTAAACTGAGAAAAATCATAGAAATAAATTTCATCATGAAAATAACAAATTTCACCATACCAACCAATCTTGACATTTTTCAAAAGTGAGGACACATTACAAGAAATTTGACGTGAAAGACCTTTATCCAAGTTGGCAAGATTCTATTACTTCTTAAGTCAAAAGCATAAGTCTGATGCTGATGTGTAGACCAGATGTTTCTCCCTACACAGCCTTAAAAAAACCTTCCAAAATGTATCCATAGTGAATTCCTGAGAACTAAAGTGTATTTTCCCCACTGAAGACTCAGTTCACTTTGAACTGAGAATACTTTCCAAGTTAAAATGTTGATTCCAAGTCTTAAGAAAAATGAAATACAAAATTGAACACTTAGGAAAAAGGTATGTTTTTGAAAAGTAGATTTGATTAATACTTTTAGCACTGTTTATAATAAAGCATCAGCTACACAGAACCCGAGTCACAAAGCCTTAGGACCCGAGGAACCTGAGAGAAGGCGGGACATGGAGGTTGCAGCCTCTGTGTGTAATTCCTTCAGATAAATGAACCCAGCAGCATGCTCCCCTGTGCTGTGAGAGAGTCTTTTCACCCTTTGTAAATATTTGTTTTTAAAATCCTACCACCATAAATCAGAGCCTAGCATTAATATTTCCTAACCCTTTACTTTTGACAGGGTGCTTACCTCAAGTTTCTTCTATTTAAAGGGATCCTCAACTTTAATTTATTTTTGAAAATCCCAACTTCTTTCACGCTTACTACAAGTGAGGTGGAATTAACAACCACAGTTGTTAACCTGGCCCCCAAAACAAAATGGAATGAGATAAATCAGAAGTGCCCGTTACTAACTCGCTGGGCACCATCAGGAGTGTAAACAGAGGTGGATGTACATGGTCCACGAGGCGGGCTCTAGAATGCCTGTCCGTTGCTGGGAAACACTAGTACGGATGAAGTGCCTCACAATCAGGTAAAAAACAAGGTTTTTTGGAGCATAACTCACAAATTATTTATAAAGAAGATGCTGGAAGATTTTGGAAGCAATGTCTATAACCCACCAACCAAAGGTGGACAGGAGCCTTGGTCCCTGGGGCTGTTGATATTATCGGCTTCACACGCTCTTGTCATTTTGAGTCAGACAATATCTGCTTTTCTGAGAGCTCATGAGTAAGCCCATTTATAAAATGTGACTTTCTCGAAGGCGTGAAAGAATTCTGTCTTGCGGGTAGTATTTGTCTTTGTAATCTCAGCACCGCCTGGAGTCTAGCACACAGCAAAATTTCACAACATGTTTCTGATTGAAAGAGCTTTGCATTTGGTAAGTCACCATGACTCCTTGTAATAATTGCCGCTCTCAGGCAATGCTGCTGTAAAGGCAAAGAGAGATTTATCTCGAAATGTTAACATGGCCACAGCGTGATTGCCTCCTCAGTATCTGTTAATTGAAGGTTGAACAAGAGACTGCCTAAGTAAGGTCCCTACACACTCAAAAATTATATAACTCTTGAAACAATTGGAAAGTTTCTTTTCACAGAAAACATCTGCTGTGCCTAAATGCTGAAACATTCGCACAGTCATGATTTTTAGCCAGGGGGTGGAGAAACGTGGATGGATGAAATCAATTAGCAAGCCATTATTCCAACTACTAAGGCAGAGGGATGGCTGAGTAGATTTAGTTGTTGCAGAAATACTAGTGTGTAAAATAATAGCAACTACTTTTTATTGAATGCCTACTAAAGCCAGGTGTCATACTAGGCACTTTGCATACACTACTGCTAATTCTCACAGCAAGCTGCCCAGATCACAGAGTTAATAAGCAATGGAGCAGAATGAAGCCCAGGGTCTGCCAGCCTCCCGAATCCACGCTTGCAGGCTGGTGCTGGACCTCTCTGGCCCTGATCCAGCAAAGCCAAGGTGCACAGGGGATCAAGCAAGGTTGCTAAGCAGCAGCTAACAACTGGTGGGGATAAGATGCTGAGAATGGGTGGGAAATGAGAAAGATGGAGAATGATCTCGGGGGCTCAGCAAAAACCGGGTCTGAGGAGAATGACGAGGTACAGGTACTCAATCTCCTTATTAAACATCAGTCAAGTCCCTGGGGCAGTTTGTAGATGGCTATGCAGAACTGGAAAGCCCACCCCCCTCCACCCCAGGAGCCCCTGAGGCCGTAATAACCAGGGTATTTCCCATGGCTCCACCCTCCCTTTTATGGGGTCTCTAGGAAATTTCTATAGGTTCTAGTTATTTCTCTTTAATGATTGATTATAAGAGTACTTCATCTTACAAATATATTTCTACTCCTATTTCAAAAGGACAGTCAGAACAGACAGTGCACCTTTGAAGTTACTGTGATTTTTATTTTTTTGTACTGAGAGCAAACCCAGCGTTTTGTTTGGTTTTTGATTACTTCATCCAAAAATTTATGGTAGGGGGACAAATTCATATCTAAGTTTAAAATTGCTTTGAGCCACTTAAATGCATTTTTCAATATTGTTTTACTATATCGGAGAAACCATAGCCCTTTTACACATGAACAACCTGTATCAAGGTGAAAGTTTGCAATGGCTATAAAAACATCCAGGAGAGAGAGAGAGTAGGCTGTGACTGGAGACGGTGAGAAACCACTTTTACTGAGTAGAAGAATAGTCGTGCTGGGAAATGTAGAGCCCTCCTAGCTGAAATTCCTTCTTTTTCTCTCAAACCAAAAGGAAGAGAAAAATAGGTTTGGAAGAGAGAAGCACAAAATCCTCTGAGGAAATTACTTCAACAACTAAATAGGGAGAGGGTGAGTTAATAGGCAGCTCCAAAAGAGGAGAGGTTCGGTTTTGAAAGCATTAGGAGAAACAGGAAAGGATTAAGACCGAAAGGGTTAAAGGTAACACAGAAAATTAATTCATTATAGTTTGGTATTTACATGCTTTTAAATTTTGCCATGCTTATCTGCCCTGGTCATAATATACTACAGAACTTGAATTCCAACTTTTAGGAAAAAAAAATATCATTAAATGACACAGCTCTCTGGACAGAGGCTATGCTTTATACATCTATGTAGCTCTCCGGTTCTGTTCCCAGGCAGCCCACAGGGAATCTCACTAAATGAACAGGGAAAGAAATCCATCTGCACTCTAGGGACAGAACCTGGGGCCCAGGGCCCAACTCAAAAGCCTTCTTGGAGAATGTATTTACCAATATGTGATGCTACTGGGTTGGAACTGTGGCCAACTGGAGAATATATGTCCCTCCCAAAAGCACACAAATGCATTTTAGGTTCAAAACCCTGTGCCTGTCTAAAGCTGCAGGTATGCACAGAGGTCCTTCCTAATACCGGCTACATGTCTGCTATGTTCTGGGTGTTATAAGCCCTTTTGATAAGTCAACAGGGTAGGTAACGTGCACCCATTTTACAGATGAAGAAATAGGCTTGTAGAAGCAAAGTAACTTGCCTAAATTCACACAGCTACTAAAATACTGTATTTCTCCCCCCCACCCCCAGTTTGGGAGGAATAATGGTTGTTAATGCTGCTGTTGAGTTCTGTTTACATTTACATTGTTGAAATATTATGCTATTTATGTTATTAAATATTTCACCACATATTTTGCTTCAAATTTTTTTTTTCTGACTCTCCTTCTCTAAAACCTAGGAGCGTCTTATGGTCCGAACATATGGTAACTCAGATCGGATTTTGACCCGTGTCTTCTCTTCCTACCTTTACCACACTGTTGACAGAAGCAAGCTTGTTGGAAGTGTGAGTGTAAGAAACAGAAGCTTATGTAATAAACTGCAAAGTCCAGCCTCTAAAATGACAGCAAATGTTTCACTTAATTTTACCTTGTTCTTGTGCTCTACAATGACGGCAAATGCACACTTTTTTTATTCACTCCTAAGTAAAAATAAGTTTTACAAATGTTATGTTTTGAATTCACAACGTTCCCATGAGGAACTGAGGGGGCTTCTTCACTCTGTACACTTAAGTGAACAGAAAAACAGACACCTAAAAGACAAAGATTATACTGTCATCTTCTTAAAGGGACCCAGCAAGAAAGCGATGTGAAGAAGGTGGGACACAGCGGCTTGTGCTTCACAATTACTGTTCTAAATACAACTCACTGCATGTATGCTTGAAACAATTGGGGTTTTAGTCTTGGATTTCATTATTTGGAGTTTTGAAATACAATTGGAAGAAAATAAAATCTAAACAGAAAAAAATGGAGACATTAATAGTGATTTACAAATTTTTTTTTAAGTCTCAAAAATATTTACTCTTGACTTCCGGCCAAGAGGGAGGCATAAGTGGACACACTGTGCCTCCTTTCAAAACCAAAATTAAGAACAACAGAAATTTAGAACCAAAAAAACAAGCAGAACAGATAGAAAATTGAATTGTACAGAAGTCTGACAACGATTCACCCAGACCAGTAGGAGGGCCGGAGTCCGTGGGCGGCGAAGAGGGATCGCGGCAGGAAAAAGCAGTGGCTAGTGGTCTCAGAAACATGGACGGCAGTCGGCACTCCCCAGGTGTGCAGGCAGCGGTTACTGGGCCCAGGGAGGCAACGAGCAGACCAAGCAAGGCACACGAGGTGGCTAACCATGGTCACACATTTGTACGCAGATAAACCAGGTGAAAATGGGCAGTGAGACAGACTGCGCAACCCAGGGCCCCAGCTCCAGGAAATAAAGCCTAAAAGCACCGATTGAAAACACTTGTGGGGGTTGAAGTGCGAGGACAGACTGCCAGCCTCACAAGAGAGTTTGTTGGAGAGACCCACAGGGTCCTAGAATGTACACAAGCCCACCCACATGGAAATCAGCGCCAGAAGGGCCCGATTTGCTTGAGAAAAGCAGCAGAAGGGACTGGAATCCAAGAGAGTGTGGAGCAAGCGCCATTGTTCCCTCTCAGACCCCGCCCCCACATACAGCATCACAACCCAGCAACTGGTCTGCCCTGCCCTGGGGAACACCTAAGCCTCCACCCCTCATACGTAACAGCTGTGACCAGACCAAAAAAATGGCTCAAAGGGGAGAACAGATCAAAGCCCCAGAGCTAATTCATCTAAGGGACCAAGAGATAGTCAACCTATCAGATGCACAGTTCAAAGCACTAGTGATCAGGATGCTCACAGAATTGGTTGATCTTGCTCACAAATTAGATGAACAAATGAAGGCTACAATAAGTGAAATGAAGAAAAACACACAGGGAACCCATAGTGTTGGGAGGAAAACTGGAACTCAAATCAATGGAGTGAACCAGAAGGAAGAAAGAAACAACCAAACTGAAAAGAATGAAGAAACAAGAATTCAAAAAAATGAGGAGAGACTTAGGAACCTCCAGGACATCTTTAAATGTCCTAACATCTGAATTATAGGGGTACCAGAAGGGGAAGAGGAAGAGCAACAAGTGGAAAACTTATTTGAACAAATAATAAAGGAGAACTTCCCTAATCTGGCAAAGGAAATAGACTTCCAGGAAGTCCAGGAAGCTCAGAGAGTCCCAAAGAAGTTGGACCCAAGGAGGAACACACCAAGGCACATCATAATTACATTACCCAAGACTAAAATGAAGGAGAGAATTCTAGAAGCAGCAAGGGATAAGGGGACAGTCACCTACAAAGGAGTTCCCATCAGACTGTCAGCTGATTTCTCAAGAGAGACCTTCCAGGCAAGAAGGGGCTGGAAAGAAGTATTCCAAGTCATGAAAGTCAAGGACCTACATCCAAGATTGCTTTATTAAGCAAAGCTGTCATTTAGAATGGAAGGGCAGATAAAGCACTTCTCAGATAAGGTCAAGTTAAAGGAGTTCATCATCACCAAGCCCTTATTATATGAAATGTTAAAGGGACTTATCTAAGAAAAAGAAGATAAAAAATAGGACAGTAAAAAGACAGCAAACTCACAGATATTAACAACCACACCTAAAACAAAAACAAATTAAGCAAACCACTAGAACAGGAGCAGAAACACAGAAATGGAGATCGCATGGAGGGTTAGCAACAGGGGAGTGGGAGGAGGAGAGAGGGGGACAAGGTACAGAGAATAAGTAGCACAGGCAGTGGGTAGAAAATAGACAGGGGGAGGGCAAGAATAGTGTGGGAAATGTAGAAGCCAAGGAACTTATGACACATGGACATGAACTAAAGGGGTGGAATGTGGGTGGGAGGGGGTGTGCAGGGTGGAGGGGAATGATAGGGGAGAAATGGGACAACTGTAATAGCATAATCAATAAAATATATTAATAAACAAATTAAAAAATAAGATATGTGGGAGAGATAACAAAGAGTAGTTTGCACTGCACTCATCAAAAGAATTAGAGAAAGCAATGATTAATAATTTCAGATAGATTTCAGGCTATTGTATTAAACTCTAAGGTCACATAAAAACACCACTTAAAATAAAAAATTGTAATAGAATTCATGATAAGGTTTACTCAGCCTGGGAGTGAGGTTTTTCTTAACTCAATATGTGAGTTGCAATACTGAGAAATGACAGAAAGCTGTGCCCAGCAAGGTGTGACATGTACACATCACAATGTCATTACCTCATTATATGGCAATGCTACCTTTATTTGCATAATAAATCCTTATCTCAAAAAAAATTTTACTCTCTAGGGTTTCCTACAGTCTCAGCTCTCATAATACAATTAAATGCCTGTTTTGAATCTCTTAGGTACTTAACCTAGACATTGAAGTACAGAAATATTTCTTGAATATAAAGTGTTTGGAACTCTGATGATTAAAGAGCACTATGAAATAAAGGAAAGTATCTTAGAAATAACAATGATGAAAAATAAATATTTAGAGTTTGCCACCTAAGAGGCACTATACTAAGCACTCTATACTTATTTAATGCCTCCAATAATCCCATGAAGAGGACAGTATTATTATCACAATTTTACAAATGAGGCAACAATGACACAGAGAAGATCACTGGTACTCACAATTTTCAACCCTGGAGTCACAGTCATAATTCTTTTTGACCCAAAGAGAGAAACAGGGCAGAGATAGTACAAGTGGAAGTTACCTTTAGAAGTCATTCTGTCCATCATTTCTCCAGCTGCGCTGCATATGAGAAGAAAAGGGACAGACAATCCCTGGTCCAACACACTCGGAGATCACTGCATATTCTACTCGTTCTCTCTCTCAGTCAGTCACAATTTCTGAACTGTTCAAATTCTTTGATAAGTATATATCATGTTTAAACTATAAAGGAAAGTTAAGTTTAATCACTAAAAACTATGAAACAACATGCTAAAAAACATTTGAAAAAAAGGTTTTTTTTATGTTAGTTAAAAGCCTCCATTCTGTAATTTCATATTTTTTTATGTCATTAGCTAAGCTTTGTTTAGCAAAACTACCTTAAGCAAAATGATTAATGGAGTAAGTCAGGGGTTGGCAAACTACAGGCCAAATGGAAACAAAGAATGTCTTTTAATTGCTTACGGGTTGTAAAAAGGAATTTAAAAAAGAATGGCGTGACAGTCTTCTCTGTGGTCCTGCAAAACCTAAAATATTTGCTATCTGGCCCTCTGCAGAAAAACTTTGTCAGCGCCTGAAACAAACACTGAAATGGCAAGTACAAGTAAGGTTTTATTTACACAACATAAACAGGAGATTGTTTTCTCCATTCCACTAATGGAGTAACTAATTTACAGAACAATTAAGAACAATTAAATGGTAGTCAAATCAAAACGTTAAGTGTAGTTAGCTTTGGCAGTGAAAATATCATGTTATGAACTCAAGAATACAAGGAATAGAATTTATTTCTATAACAATTTAATTTCTATAGCTCATTCTACTTGGAACTGAAAGTTAAAGTCAATTTAGGGTTTCCTTCTTTCCCCCAGCACCGAGTCCACTTTGGGGGGAATATGGTCAGAGTACCGCATATTGGCACTGCTGAGGCGGGCCCTTGTCTCTCTGCTCCTGGGTTACTGGTCCCTCTCCCTCTCACACAGCCCTGCATCCCACCATGGCTTCCTTGCTAAGGTCTAAGGCCCTTAGAGACTCACTAAACAGAAGCCTATTTCTTTATGCTTGAACGATTTATTGCCTGTAACTGACTTAACATTTGCTTCCTCAAGTCCTACTTTTCCTTAAGCTTAATAATATATCACTCTTAGCCTCACTGCATTCTTCAATACCTCTTTATAGTGTTTGTTTCATTATAATTTATTATTTTTGAATTTATTTGCTCCATGGTTTCTAAGTACTTTGAGGACAGGCACCATTTTGTTTTTTCCTTTATGTGTCTCTAGTCCGTAGCAGTTTGATACATATTACACACTCAAATATTGGTTCAAGTTAATGGATCACTAAATCTCTCCGAGAGAAAGCTTTTCAGACTCAAAGTTCTGTCAGTCAACATTTGAGTTACTGTACACATCAGGAATAAACTTAAATTTCCTTATGCTTTTAGTGGGCAGACTTGTCTTCTCATATCAATTACGATTTTAGGTGTGTACATAAATATTCACACATACAAACGTGAGGTCTTTTAAAAGCTTCAGAGAAACACAGCAGAACATAGAACTGGAACTGATGAGGACACCAGATATTACCAAGTTTGGTAGAACTTTTCAGTCCTAGAAAACCAGGAGCTGCTATCTAATGCCTGGAATATATAGGAGCTTGGATGCTTGCTGAATGGAATTAACAGTCAATTCACTTTGAGACTTCTCAAAAACCAACCAGATTTCTCCTGGAGATCCCAAATTCTGCCTCCATGAATATACATTCCTATTTAAATTTTAGCAGACATTTGTTCCTTGTTAACATTCTTTTTATAAGATTTCACAGTGTAACTTCCTTCTAAATTTTAGTGTCAGAAAAAAATTATCTCTAAGCAACTTGAGTGCTTTCATCAAAAGCAAAAACTTTATTATCTATCATAGTCTCCTTTTTGTCTCAGCTGCCAGGAAATTCAGACATATTTATGTGTAATTGCAATGACTACTTTATCTTCTGATAACAGCTCTCCTTTAAATAATATCTGATCTTTTTATCTTTACTGTCTTTGTTACATTTTGATGTATTACCATTTATAAGCTCATCCATTTTAAATGTCTACTGACTTCCTATAATCAAAGTTTTGCTTGCTAGAGTTTCCCTTACTCCCATTTTTCTCCCCATCTCCTGACATTGTTATATTACTATTTTGATGCTTTGTTAGCTTACTTTCATAACTATATTTTAATCCTCACCCAAGAATAAGTTTTTATTGATTTTAGAGAGGAAAAACATCGACATAACATTGATTGGTTGCTTCTCGCATGCACTGCCACCAGGATCAAACCCACAACCTAGGTATGTGCCCCGATGAGGAATCCAATCTGCAACCTTGTGCCGTAGGGGATGATGCTCCAACCAACTGAGCCATCTGGCCAGGGCTACCTTCATAACTTTAATATGCTCATACCTTTCTTCTTGATTTCTCTTCCTGATTCCCCGCACCTGTCATTTACAGTGAGGATATTAATACCCCTTTCCCCTTGTCTTACACCCCATCCTTCAATCATCCAATTTGTATCCCATCTTTTTACTTTGTCAAAGTTGATATTTACACTCAGTGCTATAATCAATGTCCACTGGGCTCTATGGATTCTAACATAGTATATTACTATAACTGTGCACATACCATTAACTGAAGAACCCAGCAGTACACCTTGAAGACATTCTTTATTCTTTTCTTATATTGCTTGTTTTCCTGGAGCTCTTCCTTTTTTTTTTGGATGCAATATGCATTTTCACTTCCTTTGGTACGGTGGCACTAAAATAGAAGTCAGTCAGTTCCAGGGTCCTCCTTTTGCCAGTGCCTTACTGCACAACTAAAGAAATTAGTCACTGTTTGAAGTCTGCATGAAACACGAGGGCCTTGACCTTTCAGAAAGCCGTCACTCTGAATGATCTCTAAATTTGGCATTTTCAGAGGACTTCAAAGGAAATACACTCTTCATTAGTGGAAGTCACAACACCTAAATTAGCTTTATGAAAATAAAAAGTTAGTCATTCCACATGATCATGAGGGGAAAAAAAAAGAATGAATATATACGTCTAAATAGGAAGCATATCTTTAAACCTAAGAAGAAAAAAATGTATTTAAAAAATGTAACAAAATAAAAACCTAAGAGGTTGTTCTAACAAAAATAAAAACCATTCCTAGAAGTAACAAAATGTACATGTAGTATTCAAAACAAATATGGTAACACTTCTAAACTTCTAGGGCGCAGAGTAAATCTTAAAGCAGGCTAAATACACATTCCCTTTCATCTAAATGCAGTTTATATAGGCTTAAACCAAGTATTCAGGCTTAAAGCTTCTAACTAGCAAATTCACCTGTCAACTGAGGGCCTGCTGCCCAGCTACTCTAGGCACCAGGCCCAAGGTGAAGAACAAATGTGTCCAAGGACTTACAGGTATGGAAGGAGGCAGAAAAGAAAGCAATAAACCACAACACTGTACAGGATGCTCTATAAATTGGATAAACTACCCAACTTTGCCTGGGAGACCTATAGGCACGGTATCTGAGGGGACAATGCTAAGGTTGAGATATGAAAAATAAGGATTTTCTTAGGACACAAGAGGAAGGGCAGAATATAGGCAGAAGGAACAGTTCAGCAGAGTGGGGACGCGAGAAATCACAGCCATTTGGGTAACGGTGAGACATTCGTTAATTTGGCTCATATAACAGTGTGAGGACGGCAGAGAAAGCTGGATGATCAGGTAAAAGACACAACAGAAAGACCGTATGCATGACATGATGGCTTACCGATCGCATTCTAAAGTAACTGAAGGCTTCTAACTACAAAGAAGATGAAATACTCTGATTTGCTTTTATCATCGAGGAAAGAGTGAAAGGAGTTGGGACTTGGCACAAAGTCCAGTGGGGAAGTTTAAGAACTAACATTTTGAGTACTACTACAACAAAATACCACAACTGGAAGGCTTAAACAACAGAAATTTGTTTTCTTATAGTTCTGGAGGCGAGAAGTCCCTCATCAAGGCACCGGCAGGGTTGGGTTCTCCAGAGGGCTTTCTCCTTCACTTGCAGACGCCTCTTTCCTCCCCACGGTTTTTCTTCTATGAGCACAAATCCCTGGTGTCTCTTCCTCTTCACAGACGGGCACCAGTCATATTGGATTAGGGCGCCACCTAATGGCCTCATTTTACCTGAATTACCTCTTTATAGGCCCTACCTCCAATTATAGTAATATTCTCAGGTGCAGGGGGTTGGCATTAAACAGTATTCTGGGGGGACACAATTCAGTCTGTAACACAATGAGGGGCAGTAAGAATGGAGGAGGGGAGACAAATGGAAGGACAGTTAAGTAGAAATCAACATGACTTGACTGGTTGATGAGCCAGGTATACACAGGACATAAGGAGATCTGGATTTTTGGTTTAGGCAATGTGGAATGTGCTGGAACTGTGTGTCAAAAAAAAAAAAAAAAAAAAATTAACGCAGGAGGAGGCTTCGTATGCTTAGGAAAGTTAAAAGCTCAGTTTTCAACATGTTGCAAATGAAGTAATTTCCAGTTAACAGGAAAAGTAAAATGGAAACCAGGGGTATGTGAGATTGTCCAGAAAGAAAATGTAAAGTAAGAGCAGCAGGGAATGTAATCTTGGTGAATGCCACTTGAAGAAGCCAAACCTGAAGCCTGCGAGGGTGTATCTAGAGAGACCAAATATCAGAATAGAGCAATGTGCCACAAACATTAAGGGAGAGAAGAATTAAGTAGGAGATGGTTGCTAATCCCTAAGTCTTTTACAGAAACTTAATGGTATTTTATTTCAAAGAAAATAATATGTGCTTTTTATGCTTAACTTAGTAAACTCAGCTATCATTTGTGATGATTTCTCCCTATTTAGAATGTACTCAAAATTCTTTAATGATAATATATACCTTTCCTTATACCTTTTGCAAATCCTAAATCTTTGGAATGAAAAAGATCTTTAAAGCAAAAATATGATGCCATACCTTAAACTCATCAGTAAACTGATTTTTTTCAGGATTAATTATTCTTGACAATACTCCCATTTACTTCAGGATACAAATTTTGAGGTTAGTTACCTGTAACAATGTATATGGCCTTATATACTGTACAGGTGGTAAGAAAATATCTAATTGATTAAGAGCTAAACAATAAAAATATTACACATCTTAGAATGTCATGGTCTTAGAGAACCAAATAGTTTGAAATCTGTTAATAAAATCTGTTTGAATGACACTAGTGTTTTAATGTGGAAAATAGAAAATAAGATGCATAGGAGAGAAACATTTATTTATCAGCTGTATTGTGAATATTATTTTTAGACAATCAGATATGGACACTTTAAATTCCACAGTACTAAAAAAAATAATAATAATCCACATTACTCAGAGATCCAAAGGCGCAGACACAAGTGATTTATTGTTTTTAAAAAGTGACAAAAGGGAGTATTAATTTTGGGAGATTTTTTATCAACTTAACACTATTATATACTAGAGAAAAAAATTCCACAAACTTTCCCTCACAAAGCTGGTAGTTTTATATTTACACAGTGCTTTATAGCAATTTTAAACGTTTATCTATAATACAATAATGTTACTTCAGAAAACATAAAAAATATAGTTTTTTAATAGCCATGCTCCCATTTTTGATGAAAGGTATTCAGTTCATTCTAATGTAGTTTAACACTTTAAAAATGCATGAGATATTACGGTCAGCTTTATAAATCTCTAAGATAGAGGCTGTCAGGCGGAACAGACAGAGGGCTCATCATCACTTATGTCTGAATCATCTTCATCAACTCCTTCAATCACTGATTTCTTCCCTTTACAACAGGACACAATTAATCCGATCAAGAAGACCTGTAAATTTAAATAAACTATACGTTATTTCCCAAATGTAAAGTCATTCTGAAAACAATGAATTTAAAATCCGATGGCACTGCTATGACTCAAACAAGCTAAGGGTCAGATAATGCCCGGGATACCCGTACTTACCCCAAGAAAGGCCCAGTTACCAAAGTAGTATGCAGCACTGAAGAACCAGAACTTGTGAAGGAATAGGTAGGTCCGGGTAACGGTACACTGATCTACAGAAGCAAATAGGAAACTATTGTGAAATAATTTCTCCTTTGAAATGGACTATTAATACTTCATCTGAAAAGTAATTAAAACTAACCACCAAGGTCAGTCAGTCAGTATTAGAGATGGGACTGAAACCGAGGTTTATCTCCAAAGCCCCCGCTCTCGATCCCCTGTTACAGTTTAAATTACCAACTAATATGGCACATTTTTAAAAACGAATGCCACCAATGTAATTCTGGCTCTTACGTATAAAAAAATTATATTGGCTAGTTCAATTTATTTAAAGTAGAAACAGCATTTTAACCAGGAGTGTCAGACATGTTCTGAAACAAAACAGATAGTTTCCCTGATGCACATTAAAAGAAAAAAGAGTATCAGATGTGGTTAGCAGTAAGCTGCACTTTTCCAATTTTTAAAACAGCTCAAACTTGAAACGTTGTTTGAGCTTTTCTTTTTTCTCCTAAAAAACACAAAAATCATTATATACTGAACTTTACGTAACATTACAGCTTGAATTAAAAACACATCATATACTTTTGTCTTTCCAAAAAAAAAGTACCTCTTAAAGGCAAAGTGTCAGACTGGTTATTTTAATATTTGTGTCAGATGACCTACTGGTTTGACCTGGACACTCTGTTTCTGCCAGGTTACAAAGTCCTCCATGTACCTTGACATATGTAGAGCAAACAATGTCTAAGAAAATACTTGTTTATTAAAACCATTCATAAACATCTGGGTGGCACAATATAACGTAACTGATTTGAAATTATATATGCTGCACTGAATCTAGGATTCCAACCTCACAAATTTCAAAGGGCCTTTATTCATTACAGAAGAAAATCCTTGCCCTGGCTGGTGTGGCTCAGTGGACTGAGTGGTTCAGTGGCTCGCGAACAGAAAAGTCTCAGGTTCAATTCCTGGTCAGGGCATGTGCCTGGGTTACGGGCCAGGTCCCCCATTGGGGGTGTGTGAGAGGCAACTGATCTATGTTTCTCTCACATATCATCGATGTTTCTCTTCTCCTTTCTCCCTCTCTTCCCGCCTCTCTAAAAATAAATAAAATATTTATAAAAAGGAAAAAAAATAAGAAAACCCTTATCTTACAAAGCCATTTCTTTTCAGTCTATTAATTACAGGGGAGATTATGATTTCTGCATATTTTTATCCAAAATGTACAGTGGCAAAAGTTTTACATGCAATTAGGAGACCAACATCACACCCTACTGCCAACTAAGAAAACGCACTGTTGATTTCTAATTTTACGAACTCTCTTCTTACTTTCAATAAATACTATTTTCTCTTAAAACATAAAACTGAACTGGGAATTTTGTAGTCCAGTAAGACACTTTTATTTTATGGCTGTCACATGATTTTCTGAAAGGTAACATTTAGATTATATTCTCTCAAAATACAAGACCTATGTAGATCTATTGGATATTATGGAAATATTTAGATACTCTAAATCTTACCTATTCTAACTCCTTCCACTGTACTTCAATATTTACTTCTATTGCTCAATACCAACTACAAAGCAGTTTAATAGAGAAGCAACTTCTTCTTTCATAGTCAAAGACCATGGATCTAATGCTGACCCACTGATCCCTCAAGGGCCTCCTTCATATTCTCTGCTCTCTTTCTCAACAGAAAAGTCTGGAATGAATATTCAAAGCTCCCTAAGAAAATCCAAAAAGGCCTGAAGTAGCAGTGGCCGAACAAACGCTTCCCTCCTCTCCTACAGTGAACAGCACCCAAGAGCACACTGGGAGCTCAGTCCAGCAGCAGAGACTCCGAGACAGGACCCGCCCCCACCGCATGTCATTCTCACCTCCGTCACAGGCCTTTCGTCATAGCAACATGCCGCTGCAGATCAGCACTTGTTCTATTAGATAGGCCTGTGCATTCCCAAGAACCTATCAGAGTGCCTGACATTCAATTATTAGTGAAGCAAACCAGGTTTCTAAAGAACAAACTGACAGTGACCAGAGGGGGGCGTGCAGGGAAGGGGTCAAATCAAAGATCATGTATAAAGGACCCGCGGACAAGGACAACAGGGCAGGGGGAGGGGACTGAGTGTGGCAGGTGGGCAGGGGCAGGGCAGGGGAGAGTAATGGGGAAACAGTGGGGACAACTGTAACTGAACAATAAAAAATTCAAAAAAATAAAATGAAAAAATAAAAAGGGGTATTTAAAAATTATTTTGCTAAGTAATGTATTTTCCAATTCTTTTGACTAAAATCTGACAAGATTCCATGGATGCCAAAACAAGACATTTGCATATGTTTCAAAAATGAAAGTATAAAATGTCCAGCATGGTGTAGTCTTTGAAGAGCTCAGACTGTGACAGATGTGTCAAATACCGTTTGGCCACTGCTCCGGCCTGTGAGTGGGCACCAGAGTTCCTTACAGGGTCATTCCGAAGAACAAATGAGGTGCAGCTGTCCTTTGGTAAACACAGAGGACTGGTTTCAACACCCCTGCAGACCCCAAAATCTGAGATGCTCAAGTCCCTTATATAAAATGCACAGTATTGCATCTAACCTGCACCTGCACGCCGGCTACAGCAGGGCATACCCACACCTCACTTCACTCACGTGGATTCTGCATAGTGCTCACCACATGGCAAATTCGGGTTTTGATTTCAGAACTTTCTATGATATTTTTTAATGATATTTTCGATCTATAGATAGTTGAATCCATGAATATGAAAACACAAATAAGGCCAACTATATATCAAAATTCTCATGCAAAGTGACTGTTAAGATTAATTTTCTTCTTTATTCCTTTCAAGGTATAACTAATTCATGTTAAAGAATATAATTCTCAAGAGATGCTCTAATGGTAGCAAGAAAAACAACTACTCTAAAGATTTTAAAAGTGCACATCCAAGAACAGTATGAAAAATAATTACTTAGGCATTAATATCATGACTATTTTGTACATGTTCATTATTTTTCTTTCTTTACAGTCAAAACAGATACAAATGAATTTGTTGAAATTCAAGTGAGTATAATTTAATAACAGATAACCTGCTAAACAGTTATACACCTTTAAATAAAAATAACCAACATGAATGTTTCAAAAATGAAGACAGACTGGAGCTTATGCAAAAATGCCCATTTACAATTATCTGAAAATCAAGAACAGCATCCCCCATTGCTTAAGCATTACATGAGCTCCATTATACGAGTATAAACTTGTTTGAAAAGTCACTCACCCTTCTGAGCATTGCTAACACTATAAACTTTAAAAGTACAATTTTTATTACTCATTTTCATACCTGAAGATATTTTGGACGTCAGAGCTTGACTAAATTCAAAATTTCAGGGCCAGATCGGGGATTACAAGTAAAGATGGAGCTGGCAGAGCAGGTCAACGCAAGTGCTTTTCCCAGAGGCCCAGTAAGCCACTCGGTGACATTTTAAACTGCTTAGACCCACCGACTCTTCTCCCACCACAGACAGACAGACAGACAGACACACACACACCCCAAATATTTTTTCTATACATTGTTTTTCTATCACATGTTCACCATTTTTAAGGTTGTAGATTTAATACAAGCCTTCTAAAATAAGATAAAAAGGTAAAATCATTATTAGTGTTCTGCTTTGCTGTTGAAAAAAATGACACTAGACCATAAATCTACAAACCCAGTGTGTATGTAACAGTTCTCTGTCGTTATCTTCATGTGTACATATGTTTGCATTTCGTGTTATGCCCACTGAAGAGTTTTGGTTAATAAGCCCCATGCATGTATTTTATACTCTGGCAAAGATTCCACACTGAAAAATGGAGGGGAGCTTCTCTCCTTACCATCTGCCATCTTCCAGCTGCTTACCTGAATCACACATATCTAGGACGTCTTTCTACAGTTATCTCGAAAAAGTTATTAAGTGAGTATTTTGAACTTTGACAGTCAAAGCAAATTTAAGTTGTTGGATGCTTCATCTAGGGACTGTGCTCTAAAATCAGAAGTGCTCAGGAGACTTCTGACTGTTGTTCCACAAAACATTTAAAAGTTCCAGTTAAACTGAAGAGTACATGTTAACAATGGAAAAACTAAAAATAGGAGCACAGATAAAAAATTTATTTTCCCGTGACAAGATGGCCATACAAAATAAAAATAAAAAACTTAAAAACCTACAAAGTGCACCGTGAGGACATGAATAAAATCCGACTTTTGAATCATGCTACTACTATACTTCTCCACTTCTTCTCACTTAGCATGAAACTAGATACGTAACAGAAAGTGCAAATAAACCATTACTTTCAGGTAACAGCAACCTTTATAAATGTACCTAATAAATGTCATATTATATAGTTCATTTTTCCTTTTAGACTACTAGTATGTCATTGTTGATGTATTCTGACTGCTACTGAAACAGCTTTAGTTATTAAGTATGATAAATACACCTATTTTAAATATATTTTTTAAAACAGCATTTCGTGTTGATTTAATCTACAATTAAGTCATCATCATGTTATATCTTCACTTGAAATCAATTTAGAATTACACTCTACATCTGTGCTTTATTTATAAAATCAATCCTTATATTACATATGCATATACAGAGAGGCACTTGAGAAAACTCATGTGCCAAGGCACATACATTTTAAAGCAAATATTTTGTTTGACAAATGACACACTAGCAAGAGGGACTGGACTATTTAGAATGTCACTTCATTTCTCATGCTTGTCCATGATTATGCAAACTCTGGTTTCTGATCAGGGTCTTGCTGCTATTGGAATATTTATAACAGACATATAAATCTTAACTGTATACCAGCTAAAGAATTTGGATGATATTGTGACATGGTTAGAAATTATTTATCAAATTGTTTTAAGACAGGGAATTGCATGAGTGGAATGTAGATTGGCAGTGAGAACTAAGTGTAAGATGTTCACCAAATCAGAAGACAATCCAAGTGAAAACATGAGCTGTCAGAATAGAGAGGAAGGCTGGTTCTGAGAGGTGTTTGGAAGTGATACACCAGTTAATCATAGGTTTTACTGTCAAATGAACTTATAGCCTACAAAATATACACACATAAAAAGACTTGAGAAACTAGCAACATACATCCAAGTAAAAAAAAGGGAGGGCAAATAAAAAATTAAAATACATAATAAAAATCAAAGTTGTATATTTACCTTAAAGTTTAACAAATGGCATACAGTTGAATCAATATTTTGTTAAATCTCACTGCAGAAGTTGGGTAAAAAGAAAAGACTGGTAAACATCAAAAATCATAGAAATTCTAAAAAATAGTTTTATTATATAGGTAAAAATGAAAAATATGTCTTTTATTTTACAGAAAAAAACTAAATGGATTTTTTGGTCACCCAATATAAATATAAAAATTGTATCAGGTCAATAAAAATAGCACTTGCCAGATTTTTTTGCACTAAAGAATGAGTTTTACAGTGATTATTTTTAAGAGCTAGCATAGTTTGTGTTTGGCTCTGAAAGTCAAATTTAAAGTATTTCTAAAGTGATGAAATATGTACTGCCTCTTTAAGAAAAATACTTCTAATTACATCTGCATTAATATCAGTCATCTAAACCTTACAGAAGGGAGTTACAAAGGCAGGCACTAGCACGTCACCTGCAGAAACAACCACTAACTGCATCAGTGAACTCTAAATTAATGAGATTTATTATTTATTAGTCTAACGGTCCTAGGCCAGTCAAATATCAAACTATTATTTTCTGTTACTTTATCTTTTTTATAAAATTACAGTAGTTTAAAGGGTTTGGTAGAGAATATTAAAGTCAGAAACAGAAAACTGAGATTTCATTTTTGAGTCTGCCACTTATGTACCGTGAGATTCTCAGTGAGTCATTTAACTTCTAAGTATTGGTGTCTTTCTAAGTGACAATGACATAGTGTCTGCTTGTGGTAGGTAGTGATAGGATAGACTGGCCTTCTGAGAATTAAATTTAGAGAGAAATCCACATGTGATTTAAAAAAATGAAAGATGGGTGTTTTTAAGAATTAGCAACCTTAAGCAAGAATCTATAAATATGAGTAAGTGGTTGAGAAGTTTCACAAAATTAGGTTATCTTACTAGTTCTCAATTTATGAAGGAATACCAAGAACAAAACAAAGGTCAACAGGCTCAAAATTAAAAAAAAAAAAAAAGCAAAGTATAACCTTAATAGCTGCAAACAGATGTTAAAAACAATTATTCTAGCTAATATCAAAAGTGGAATATAAAATATTAAGCAACATTTTCTAATTAAGACTCTGAAAAACATGGCATCTAAACTCTAAAAACACAGGGCATCGCCCTTGATCTCGCTCACGTCCTAGGCCCCTCAGCACGTCGCACTGGCTCTACCTCCAACATACACCAGGATCTGACTGCTGCTTGCCACTTTCACCGCCACCCTAAGCTCTCCCCTGGATACTGCAAAGCCTCCTGTCAACTTACTTTTGTCCTTGGTTTACTATGATCTGTCTCAGGGGTTGGCAAGCTGTAACCCAAAAGGGTAAATTTAGCCTGGCACTTGTTTTTCTAAGTTTTACTTGAACGCAGCCACAGCCGTCCATAATGTACTGTCTATGGCAGCTTTGTGTTGCAACAGCACAGGGGAACAGTGCATGCACCACAAAATACACACACACACACACACACACACACACACACACACACACACACACTACCTAGTCTGTCAGAAACAGTTTGCCAATCGCTGGTCTGTATATCACACAGGAGTCAAAGTGATTCCTTGAGAATGTAAACCACAGCATGTCATTCTTCTACTCACAATCTTATTGAGATACTTTCCATGCCCAAGTAAAAGCTGAAGTTCTTAACGTGCCTGCCCATGGTCCCTCGGCCTCCTCCAGCGGACTCCCACCCTGCACTTGCGTTCCTTCAGCCTCGAATGCTTCAGCCGCCTTTCCTCCATACTTCCTTAAGATCGTTTCGCTGAAATGTCAGATTCTTAGTAAGAATTTCCTTTCTACACTACTTAAAATCTCAAACCATCCCTCCTCCGGGCAACAGTTACTCTCCTTTGGCTCTTGTTCTCCCTAACAGTAACCACTGGACATACTTATTTGTCTCTTTCTACTAAGTAAACTCCACAGGGAAAGGGATATTTGACTGTTTTGTTCACTGTTGTCCCACTAGTACCTAGAATCATGCCTGACAGTGTAGACAGCAAAAAAAACTTTTGTTAAATGAGAAAGCACAAGAATAACAGATAAGTGAATGATCATACGGATTACTAGAAATTAAGACATAAATTTACTTTAGAATTTCAAGACTAACAGAATTTCAAGATTGTGATTACTAAGATACGTCAATATCTTCTAACGGTGCTTTGCTGCAGCACCATTACTAAATGTTGTACTCCTCAAACAAGATAATTTTCTAAGTAAATAAGGCTATCAAAAATTATCACAATTCTAAGAAAGCTGATTTATCCTCATCTTATAAATGAACACAACTGTCTTTAACTTTCCCATGTCCACCCCTAAATTTGCAGACTATAAAACAAAAAGACCATACAGTACTTTTTAAAGGCCGCTGCCCCATGTCCTTGAGTTTGAGGGAACGGATGATGTGTATTCTCTGAAGTGGACCTTCTTGCTACAAAATTCTAGAGAGTTCAAATTATTAGCTTCCTTTAATACGAGGTAGGAGGTATTAAATTAATAATCCACATTTAAACCTGTCCTTTAAACAAACACAGAGTCAAGGACTGTTTTTATTTCAAATTATCTTTATGGACCAACCGCCTGGGCACACAGCACCACAGGAGAAAGAAACAAACACTGTATCACAAAGCACCGATGTACCTTCTAATCTCCATGCTTAAGGCTTAGTTTCTAGAGAAACCCCTTGACCACCTTCATTTTCAGCTTGTTAAAATTGGCTTTCATTAACATGAAGATTTCAGACAGCTGTTAGGGGTGGTTTGGGGGGCTGGGTGGGGTGGTAGATGGATTTAACAAAACAGAAATAAAACCTCACGGACAACAGTGTGGTAACTGCCAGGGAGAGGAGGAGAGGTGGCAGGAGGCGAAGGCAGGAATAGGGAGGATAAATGGTGATGGGCAGACTTGACAGGGCGGTGAACACCAACACAGTGTACAGTTGATGTGTTGTGGAATTGTGCACCTGAGACCTGTATAATTTGGTTAACCAGTGTCACCCCAGTAAACTCAAAAAAAGGAAAAAAATTTAAAAATAAAAATGTGTAACCGGAAAAAAACATTTTGTTTATAACTGTATAAATGAAAAATCAAGTGTCAACTATTATAGTAACTCCTTTAATAACACTGGTTTTAAACAGAAGTCTCTCCTACAAAACACATTTTTCAGTTTTGGTGCCTTTTTTTTTTTTTTGCTTAGAGGTCAAAACAGGGGTTGGAGAGTAAAACAATTAACCTGAATGCATTGTTAGTGACCTTGTTAAGTGCTGGCGTAGTATTGCTTATTTACTTAGATTTCTAAATAAAATTTCCTTGAAACCTCAGAAGTTCAAGTAGAAATATTCCATATTCTAGAAAAAGATGGTATCAAGAATTAAGAATTTCGTGTTTTCAAAGTCTCAGTAACTATCTCCCAATCCTACTTTTCAACAAACTGAAAGGAGAAAAGTTCTCTCTAAAATCAGTATCTGCCCTGGCTGGTGTGGCTCAGTGGATTGAGCAGCAGCCTGTAAACCAAAATGTTGCAGGTTTGATTCCCAGGGCTTATGCCTGGGTTGCCAGTTGGGTTCCCTGGTTAAGTTCCCTGGTTGAGTGCATGCAAGAGGCAGCCAATCAATGTATCTCTTGCACACTGCTGTTTTTCTCCCTCTTTCTCCTTTCCTGCTCCCTCTCTCTAAGAAGTAAATAAATAAAATCTTTTAAAAAATCAGTATCTACTTGGCAGATGAATGCCACTATCTTGTCTCATATTGTTTTTAACCATAAAAAGGCTTAACAATGTTTTTTAATTATAAAAACTATTAACAATGAAAAAATAGAGTAAATATTTACTGATCTTTATTTCAAATTTCATTTTCCTGAGGTACAGCCAGACTTTTAGACGATTTATGCCACAAAAGCATAAAAAAGAGATAATACATTCTCCCACCTCCCATTATATGGCATATATATATTTTTATGTTAAAACATATACCCTGAAACACCAATCCAAAAGTACCTATGCACCCCAATGTTCGCAGCAGCACAATTTACAATAGCTAAGTGTTGGAAGCAACCTAGGTGCCCATCAGTAAATGAGTGGATCAAGAAACTATGGTACATTTACACAATGGAATTCTATGCAGCAGAAAGAAAGAAGGAGCTCCTACTCTTCGCAACAGCATGGATGGAACTGGAGAGCGTTATGCTAAGTATAATAAGCCAGGCAGTGAAAGGCAAATACTGTATGATCTCACCTTTAACAGGAACCTAATCAACAAAACAAACAAACAAACATAATATAACCAAAGACACTGAAATTGAGAACAGGCTGACAGTCACCAGAGGGGAGAGGGGAGGGAATTTCAGGGGAAAAGGGGAAGGGTTAGAGCAACAAGTATAAAAGACACATGGACAAAAACTAGGCGGGAGGGCTGGAAATGGGAGGGAGGTGGGGAGGGCTGGGGCAGTGGGCTGGGAAGGGAGTAAAAGAAAACTGTACAAGGACAACAATTAAAATAAAAAAATAGATAAAACTGAAACAAAATAAAAATAAATTGGAGGTTCTAAAAAAAAAACATATAAAGCTATATCCTTACATATATTGCATGTGGCACAGTTTCAAGTATCCTCATCGATGGGTAAACATTCAGTTCTTTCTTTTTGTTTGCTATTTCTGATCTAACCATGATGAGTCTTGGAAACTGGTTAGCTTTTAGAAAAACCAAGAAAGTGTGAATACGATTTCAAGATTTCCATCTAAGGAAATGTTTAAGACACAGAAAAGGAATAGAACTTCTCCTTCCACCTCCTGACATGAGGATAAGTGGAAGAGGAAAGGAAATTCAATCTTGGTTTTGAGGGGTGGACAGGACATGCACTTTCACACAGCCAAACTAGCTGCTGGCAGTTAGAAAGTAAGGCAAATTTAAGATTCTGATGTTTGATTAAATTATTGAATCCCCTCTTATTCGGCAGCACAGTTAGGCTTATTTACTGTCAACTGTCAATTCTGCAAACCACCACTAGAAATCCTCACTATTCTGGCAGAGCTAAGCTTACTTAGATGGCAATGAGGGAATATAAGAAAGGGAAAGACAGGGAATATTTATAAGGTTTATAAGGTTGGAGTGGACTGGACCACTTTAATCAACATCTTACAAGGTGGAGAACTGGTTTGAATTGAGCTAAATTTACAACACAAGTTTTGGATTGATGGACACAATAAAATGAGATGTCTTGAAACAAGTCTTACTGAGCAAGTAATCTTGATAAGCAAACTATTTTTTATTTCCTGGAGTAAGTAGATAAATGATTTTTGTTTGTTCTCAGTATTATTTAGCCCATGGACAGGGAAGTGTGTCTATATCCAGAACTATTCAACATTAGCAAAATTATCTTGGTGTCAGTTCCCCACCTTTCATGGGATTAAAACACTTTAAAATTTACTGACTGGTATTAGGGAATAGTTTAAGACTTTAGATAGTCTACTAGAAATTGTTAAAATATGCTACTCGTCCATATGGAATGGACAATAAGGTGGAGTTAACAGAGTAAATTTGGAAAATAACCAGAAAGAAGAAATCTAGGTTGCTGACACTATCATCAGAAACTACTTAGATCACAAAATCCGCCTGTTTCAGCTCATAGCTTTCAAAGCAAAAGCTTCATATAAAATGTAAAAATTGGCCTATTATTGAAAAATATAGGTGAAGAATTTATATTAAAATCTTACATTAAGAAAGATGAAGTATATCACTAAATGTAGAACACCATTTTTGCATTTAAATTGCTGGGTTATTTATTTTACAATATTTTTTAAATTCTTCAGTGAAGTTTAAAATACTATATGACTTTAGAGAAGAGGTTTAATTTCTGAAGTTTTTAATGTTCTTCGTGGATCTAAACTGTTCTGCATAGAGCCTCAACAGGAATAGATTCCGTAAACCTAGTCAAAGACTGATTCATTTACATGATTAAATAGATCTGTAACTATGTCAAGATTCATTTGAGGCTAGAAACTTATACCAGAAGTGACAGGAAAATATGAGAGATGAATTATTTTGTAGCAGATTAAAAATAAGCATAAAAAGGTTAACTCACTTTCATAAAAATTTGTACTTTTTCATCTAAATTGCTAAGGGAATCTACCAAATAGTATTGTCCTCACTAACTCTAATGTTCAAAATATGTTATCATTTTGTAGGGCAAAATATCTCACATTAAATCACTGAGGATACAAACTTAAATTTATAGAACTTAAGAAAACTAACATATGTAAGTGCAAATTTTTAAGTATATAAATAATATATCATTATACAAATAATACAATGTATAATGCCCCTAAAATGGTAATTAGAAATAGTTATCTTCAGTAGTTTCACATCTTGGATTATACTTGGCACTACCAGTTTTTAAAACAGTAGCCATTAGCCAAAGAGTAACCATTTGGTAGTGTGTAGTGGCTTTTCCCCCTTTAACATTCTCTCAATGTGTACATATTTTATGTTTGCTGAACCACATATTATATGACATAACTTTTTCTCTTACATAACTGTAGTTATTAAATTTAGAAAACTTAACATTGATAATATAACTTTAAAATTTTACTCTACAGTCCGTATTCCAACCCTGTCACTTATCCCTGTACACTCTGTACAGTGCCTTCATCCTCCAGCACAGGGCCGATCCAGGCTCAAGTATTCCATTTGGATGTCATGTCTCTTTACTATCTTTGTAACAATTCCTCAGCCTCTGTCCTTTATGATGTTGACATTTTTGAGCATATAGCCAGTTACTTTATACTTTATGTTTTGTCAATCATCAATTTGGGTTTGTCTGATATTTCTTCACAATCTGATGTTCTCCACTCTTCTCAGGATGTCATACCCTGAGGCACACGATGGACGCACTGCCCCTCAACGATGATCATTTTGTTCACCCGGTGCAGATACTGCCCTGTTTCTCTGATATATATAAACACATACACACACACATATGGTCGGTATTAGGGAATGGCATATATACACACCTACAACAGCTACTGCTACTTCTTAAAACTATTCATTTGTAGAGACAGCTCATTATGGTCTTAACCTGTAATTCCCTGACTTTAATTTCAATTACTGTATCTTCATTTCTATGTATTGTATTTGATTCATTTACAAAGCTGCTAGAATTTCATTCATTCATTCGTTAATAGTTTATTGTTCCCTGCAATATTTTGATCTGGTCATATTCCTTTTGTCATAGCTGTTCTATAATCCATGTTGGTAATTCCCATATCAGATCTTTGCAAGTCTGTTTCTGCTGTGGTGTTATTTTTTTCTCTTAGTTATTAGTTCTCTTTCATGGTTCTTTGTTTCCCTGTGTGCTTGAATATTTGACTCTGATATCTGTATTTGTGCTCCTTTGTGGAAATTCCTTAAAGCCTAGAAATAAAGTAGTGCATTTCTCTAGTGAGGATTTATATTTACCTGTGTCCCATCCCTACAGCAATGCCAGTAAGATTCCAGTGAGAAACAAGTTCACTCTGGTGACGTGTATTGGGAAGGCTGACCTGCAAAGAGCTAGTCTGTAGTTACAATTTCTTGAGAATGTGATTATTCCCTTTCTATTCTTGACACTAAGGCCAACATTGCTGTCAGTTTTCTGGAAGTGACATAAATTTACTTCTGCTACACCCTCCCATGATAGTAGAATCCTTGGGGCAGGGGCTGGGAGGGACTCAGCTTCGCAAGAAGGTGCATCCCCTCCGGCAGGCCACCAGGCAGGAAGGCTCTAGACCTGTGCCGTCCAGGTGACAGCCACTAGTAACACGTGGCTCTTAAGTACCTGACATGTGACTACTGAGGTAAAGAAACTGAATTTATAATTTTACTTAATTTGAATTTATTTAAATTTAAATAGAAAACTAGAGCAGTGTAAAATATTTTTATTAAACACTACTTTACTGCTTTTGTAGAACTACACTTCATAGAACTATAATAGTTTTGTTTAATGATAAAAATGAAGTACTTGAATTAAGATGTTATTTAAGTATAAAATATATACCAGCTTTTAAAGACTTAGTATTTAAAAGGATATAATGTATCTCAGTAAAATTTTGTTAGTTACATGTTGAAATAATATTTGGAATATACTGGGTTAAACATGATGCTATTAAATACAAAGTCATCTGTTTCTCTTTTAACATGACTACTACAAAATTTTAATTCACATTATGTGAGTTACATTATATTTCCATCGGACAGCACTATTCTAGGCTTTATTTTTGTTCCTTTTTTGCCTAAAAAGGCTGTGAAAACTGGATTTAAAAGCACTGACTTTGGTAAATACTCCCTTCGCTCTGAAGTGCTTTCTTTCACTCAGGCCAGCGAAGCAGGAGATCCGCCTGCAGGGCTTACTGAACTTCAGGCTGTGGGGCTTCACCCCTTGAGTTTCTAATTAGTAGCTTAGGGTGGAGCCTAACAATGGACCTTTCTAACAAGTGCCCAGGTGCTGCTGGTCCAATAATGGTGACTAAGAGCAAGTGACCTAGATTTTTGACTTAATACCCTATCAGCACTTCGATACTTCTAAGAAATTTGATATTTTATTTGGCTTTTTTTATGGGGAGTATTTTTGCCATAAATATCACCTAAATTCTTGGTTATTCAAGCCCCATTCCCTCTTGAACTTGTTCCAATTAGGTTTCTGCCATCAATGCTCTATCAGAACGGTTTTTGTCACCCAATTAACCACCACAAGGGTCAATTCTTAGTGCTGATCTGAGTAGACTTGTTCTGACAATGTTGAATTTGACCAGAGCCCAGGGATCCCAGACGCCATAATAAATAATCAAGTAAGTGCCATTACCCTTTGCATGCTTACGCAAAGAACCCCCTGCCAATATGACGTACGTAAGGTTCATGAGCGCCCCTGCTGTTTACCTGGAACAAGGCTGGGCACAGGCTCTCTCAATTCTCATTCTTTGCTTTGTGAAAGATTAGCTGAACTATTTCTCCACACTGATCAATTAAAACACAATTCTTGATTTGACAAACTGTTGTTAAAGTCTCTTGTTCCCCAGGCCCCTGAAGTCTACCCTGCCCATAGTCTGAGCCCCTTCCTGAACAACCCTTCCTGGCTGACCTCGGGGGGAAAAAACATTCACTGATTATCTCACTCCGTAACTAACACCCGGTTCTTTCTGGTCCTGTTTACGCCCTCCTTGGAGAAGAAAAGCCCCTTTCTGTCTGATCTCTGAAACATTTGAAGATCTCATAGTCAGAGCGTTTACAGTCCATACTACTCTACTAACACTTCATTCTTCGAATATGTCCTCCCATTCAGTGGATTGTCTTTTTATTTGTTGATGTTTTCCTTTGCTGTGCAAAAACTTTTTAGTTTGATATAGTCCCATTTGTTTATATTTTCATTTGTTTCCCTTGCCTGGGGAGATAAATCCCATAAAATATTGCTATGAGCGATGTCTGAGATTTTGCTGCCTATGTTTATGTTTGAGATTTTGCTGCCTAAAAATCCTTGTAGGATTTTTATGGTTTGGGGTCTAACATTTAAGTCTTTGATCCATTTTGGAATTTATTATTGTGTGTGGTGTAAGAAAGTGGTCTAGTTTCATTTTTTTGCACATATATCTGTCCAATTTTTCAAACACCATTTATTGAATAAACTGTCTTTAGCCCATTGTTAAGTGCTTGCTTCCTCTGTCAAATATTCATTGGCAATACATCTTATAAGATGTTAATATCCAAAGTTTATAAAGAATTTACAAAACTCAACACCAAAAAAACAAACAACCCAATTAAAACTTGGGCAAAAGACCTGAATAGACATTTCTCCAAAGGGGGCATACAGATAGCCAACAGACACTAATCATAAGAGAAATGCAAATTAAAACCATGGTGAGTTATCATCTCACACCTGTCAAAAAGGCTATCATCAATAAATCAATAAACAATAAATGCTGGCAAGGAGAAAGAGAAACTGTTTTGTACTGTTGGTGGGAATGCGGATTGGTGAAGCCACTGTGGAAAGCAGTATGGAGAAACCTCGAAAAATTAAAAATAGATCTGCCATTTCCCCAGCAATCCCACTTCTGGGAATGTATTTGAAAAAACCCAAAACACTAATTCAAAAGAACATAAGCACCCCAATGATCATTGCGGCATTATTTACAATCACCAAGATTTAGAGGCAGCCCAAGTGTCCATCAGTAGATGAGTGTATAAAACAACTATGGGACCTTTACACAACGGAATACTGCGTGGTTGTAAAAAAAAGAAAATTTCATCCTTTGTGACAGTATGGATGGACCTAGAGAACACTATGCTAAGTGAAGTAAGCCAGTCAGAGAAAGACAAATACTATATGATTTCATTCATATGTGGAATCTAATGAACAAACTGAACTAACGAGCAAAATAAAGACTCACTGAGAGAGAGCAGGATGACAGCTAAGGGGTGAGGGGAGGTTAAGGATGGAGAAGATGAGAGAAAAGGAAAAAGGACTCATGGACATGGACAATAGTGTGGTGACTGCCAGGGGAGGAGGGGGGTGTAAGGAGACAAATGGTAATGGAGAAAAATACAATAAAATGCAATTTTTTAAAAAAAGCTTCATTCTTAAAGGTTTAAGATTGCTAGTTACTAAATCTGTCCTCGAAGCCCTGACACTCCTTGACCTCTGGACACACATGCTCTTGGACACTGTAATGCTATAGCATTCTGGTTTCTCTGGCTTCCTAGACTCATGTTTCTCCAATAACCTTGTAGCTTCTGGTTTGTCTTTATATTATCAGTGAATTTCATTCCATCATGGCTTGAAATGATTACCTCCATTACATTAAAAAAGCAGTAATACCATTTATTTTTAAAATTTAAAGGACAAATGATGCAAACAAAACACTAAAATGTTAAATGTAGAAAAAAGACACTTGGAATTGGGACACTTGCATTGAAGTCATCTCATACTACCTGTGCACTTTTAATTTCTGTGTTAGGATCTTAGTTTCTGCAACTGACAGAAGGGGGATTAACTATTCCGATGGCCTTCTATAGGTTCTGTTTTCTTGTTTCACATTCTAGTTTATATTTTTAAAACTGTTTACAAATTATGTGTCTCTTTATGGCCTGTATTCCCATTTTTATAATTCTTATACAGCAAATGAGAGGGAGAAAGATTCTCTGACTCTGACATAATATCTTCGATCAATGTTTTCAGAAGGAGAGGTCCTAGAGGTTCTGTGGAAACAGGCCGCCTGTTTGCTGCTGTCAAAAGTAAAACGGCTTGGCAAGCAAGTTTTATTTATAGAGAAATGCATTTTGAATCATTCACGGGCTTGTTTATTCCAGAACTCAGTGTTCAACTATTTTCCAAGTAAGACAGTGATGTGCATTTTACTTTATTAATTTTTCCTTAACAGTATAGTTATTTAAAATAATTCTCACTTTTCCCCTTTGTACTTCCTATATATGATTACAATCCTGCTCTAGCATTTTAGTTTTCAGTCTGCTTAAATAATTCATGTACTTTAGTTTAACACATCAGTTTTTATTCAAGCACCATTTCCTAACTTAAAGTCATCTTAAACATTTGTTCTTGTAAAATTAGATCCTAAAGTTAAAATCTAAACCTATATATCATTTGATTATTGCTAGGACTATCTATACACATTAACAAATAACTTCATCAGAATAACCTCCCCAAAATTAAGTTTGACATATACATATCACTTCATTTCCACTTACTTTAATATACAATTAAGAAAACACAAGTTTCTTATCAGGGTAATATAATAAGTTATATAAATGTCTGGTCACCATGTTGTACACCTAAAACTAATATAAATGGTAAGCCAATTATAATTGATAAATTTAAAAAATAAAAGACAATACAAGTTTACTTCAAGAAAAGGTAAAAGAATTAAATAGAACAGGAGAAGACCTTGGATTCATGAATTTTAAAAAATGATCATTCAGAACATATCACCTTGCTTTGTCCCTCACTGTATTCCCCAAATATTTAGTGCTCCCACCACAATCTATTGTTACAATAACTTGCCAAATATATACACGTCTGTATGCCTTGTTAATGAAGGTTGCTTTTCTGCTTAGAATATCTGCTGTGTTTTCGGTTTGTTTACTTACATTTATCTTATGCTTCTGGGTTCAGCTAAAATGTTCTGGGCAGAATAAATCATTATTCCCCTTTTATTTCCTACAGTATTTCACTTACAATTTCAACACAGCTTGCTATTTACTTTTCCTGCTATTACCATTATTTATTTTCAGATCCAAATCCATTAGGCTGCATGCTTTTGGAAGGTAGGGGCTGTAAGTGTTTCCTCAGACACTTTCTCTCCAAAGATCCACCCCAGTACTTACAATGGCCATTATGTTTGCCCATTAGGGAACAATGAATGACCTTCCGTCTTCCTATTTTGACTCAGATAATTATGTCTATTTATGTTCCATTTAATAACTCTGTTTTTAAAACTATTTTATTCCCATTAGCCCAACAGATTAAGTAGCAATTACAAAATATAAAACTAGAAATGCAAAGGTCCTTTTGCTATAATGGCATATAAAATTTAAAATAATTTCTAATTTCCCCAGTTCACTCACTTTTTACATATATACTATGCATTACCTGTCAAAAGTAAATAAAGTATTCTCATTTTTAAGAGAACATTTGTAAAGACAGTATAACAGGCATTCTTTATAAATTTGCTAAATTGTTCTATTCTTTAAGATATTATTTTAAACACAAAGAACCTCAACTATTTTTAGGTGAATAATTCTCTTTTGAATGATAAACATTATTCACTGAAAACTAGGGTTTCAGTAATATTTTCCATGTTTAATAAATGCCAGACAACCCCAAGTATTTAAATAAACATAATATTACTTAAAAATGTACTTAAAATTGATAAGAGATCAATATATGTAGTTTTAGAATTCATGCTTTAGTGGTTTTCAAAAATAATTTTACGTATACCACTTAAATTATAAGTGAATTTTAAGTTATAATTTTTGTTCCTAAATCTAAAACTATTCTCCAAAATTACGTTATTTGCGGCAGACACACAACGAAGATGCCATCCAGTGCCAGAGGTACTTACGGTTCAGCGTCATCTACTCAAATCAAATGTTCCCACCAAAGTGCCACAAGTAACAGTGTTGATTTTTATTCACTGTGTGCTGAGATTTCCTAGCTCATGTTTAAATAAATATTGCCACACGAGTCCATCACCACACATCCCACTCCATCTCCACTCATGTGTCAAATTTCCTACCTTAATTTGCTTCTTCATTTCTCTCCATCATTATTTTTATTTAAAGTATTCTCTTTACAAAAAAATCTACCCTGCCACTCCAAATTCAATGTTCATTTTTCTATCATTCTCTTCCAAGTATGCACAGGTAAAATTAAATCTGGAGATAAGACCGACAACGGAAAAAAGTTGAAAAATATAAATCAAATCCATAAACCTAAAGGGCATGTTCATGTACTGCAAAGTAACATTTCAAAGGATAAGTCAACTGAGATGATTAAGTATTAAACAGTTCAAAGGAAGTCATTTTAAGCACTGTAAATTATATTAGACTGAAAAAGAAAAATGCTGAGTGTGATTCATAAAAAGTTATCAAGTATCACTGGACTAAAGCTTATTGATCTGTAATGTACAAATTCACTCAGCTAAAGGCATTTTTAAAGCGCATTTTACATAAGTGCAACATACTTCTGAAATCTTGATTGTTGTTGTTGAAGTTTCACTACTACTACAAGAACTTAAATAGAATCTATTTTAGATCTTCAGGATCACTGTCCTCTTACTTTAAAAAATTACAAATCAACTCAACAGTAATTTTTTCATTCTATTTGTACTCAGTGAAAAATGACAGCCCAAACATTTTAACTATGAACCCTATTTGTGCTGTAAATGTATGTACATTTTAAAGTAAAAAATCTGGGACTAAAATCATTAAAAAGAAGAACTGGAAAATCAACTATATTTATACTAGAAACACTTTACTATTATTTCTTCAGGCAAAAAGAGGTATCCCTACCACATCTGTTTTCCCACCTCTTGTTCTTTTCTCCCAGTTTCAGCCTCTTCTGTATTTCCCTATACATGGTGGACTCTGTGGTTGGTCACTTTATTCTCAACCTCTCAACCTGTCCTTTGCTTTCCATCCTGCTTCAGTCCTAAATCACCTTCCTCAGACAACCTATGCACGGATGGAGTATAAACATACCAGTTGTACAGACTGGCTCAACAAAAATATAAATTAATAATTTCATCTCTGTTCCTTGAGATATATATATATATCTCACTACTTTATCTTCTTTCAGTCAGATCCCTCTTCTATTCACCTTCACACCCTATCCAAAACTTTTGCTACTTTTTTCAATTTTGTGCCCCCTACCCCTTCAGTTCTCAGCACATTACAAAAGCTTAACACTTCACAGAAAACTGAGGCAATCAAACAGAAATGCCAACTTCTTGCTCACCCTCACTGAGTCCATTTCATTGCTTCTTTCCTTGCAATCTTGAAAAAGGATTCTCTTTTTTCAAGTGTATTTTATTGATCATGCTGTAACAGTTGTCCCAATTTTTTCTCCCCTTCATTTCCCTCCACCCTGTACCCCCTGCTCCCACCAGCATTTCCCCACCTTAGTTCATGTCCATGGGTCACACAGGTAAGTTCTTTCACTTCTCCATTTCCCATACTATTCTTAACCTCCCCCTGTCTATTTTGTACCTACCATTTATGCTTCTTATTCTCTGTATCTTTTCTCCCATTCTCCCCCTCTCCACCTCCCCACTGATAACCCTCCATGTGATCTCCTTTTCTGTGATTCTGTGATTCTGTTCCTGTTCTATTGTTTGCTTAGTTTGGTTTTGGTTTTGCTTTTATTCTTTAGGTTCAGTTGTTGATAGTTGTGAGTTTGTTGCCATTTTGCTGTTCATATTTTTTATCATCTTCTTTTTCTTAGATAAATCCCTTTAACATTTTATATAAGAAGGGCTTGGTGATGATGAACTCTGCTAGCTTTACCTTGTCTGGAAGCACTTAATCTGCCCTTCCATTCTAAATGATAGCTTTGCTGGATACAGTTATCTAGGATGCCAGTCCTTGCCTTTAATGACTTTGAATATTTCTTTCCAGCTCCTTCTTGCCTGTAAGGTTTCTTCTGAGAAATCAGCTGATAGTCTTATGGGAACTCCTTTGTAGGTAACTATCTCCTTTTCTCTTGCTGCTTTTAAGATCCTCTCCTTATCTTTAATCTTGGCTGATGTCATTATGATGAACCTTGGTGTCCTTCTTGGATCCAACTTCTTTGGGACTCTGAGCATCCTGGACCTGCATGTCTAGTTCCTTTGCCAGATTGGGGAATTTTTCCTTTATTATTTGTTCAAATAAGTTTTCAACTTCTTGCTCTTTCTCTTCTCCTTCTGGCACCCCTATGCTTTGGATATTGGAATGTTTAAAGTTGTCCCAGAGGTTCCTCAGCCTCTCCTCATTTTTTTGAATTCTTGTTTCTTCTGATCCAATTGAATGTTTATGTCTTCCTTCTGTTCCAAATCCTTGATTTGAGCCCCAGTTTCATTCCCTTCACTGTTGTTTCCCTGTATGCTTTTCTTTATTTCACTTTGCAAAGCCTTAATTTCTTCCTTTATTTTGTGACGATACTCAATCATTTCTGTGAGCATCCGGATTACCAGTGTTTTGAGCTCTGCATCTGATAAGTTATCTATCACCTCGTCACTTAGTTCTTTTTCTGTAGTTTTGGTTTACCCTTTCATTTGGGCCATATATTGTATTTCTTTGTCTTGGCATACCAGTCTGAATGAATATTTCCTCTTTAACTCCTTCACTGCCAGAGTTCCATACAGTTTGATTTTCTGGCAGTTCTGGCTGTTTTTTGTTTTTAAATTGGTTGTTATCCTTCTTTTGGTTGTGTAAAGAAGTGAAGTGTATCTACCTATGCCTCCATCTTGGCCATAACACCTCGTTCTGTCTTGATATTCTTAATTATCACCTCCTCTAAAAATGAATTATATTGGCCCATCATTCATTCATCCTCTGATATATTTATCTGACCTCTCTCACTCCGTTAGTTATATCCCGCCATCCCTAAGTCTCTCCTAATCTTAAAAAAAGTCCTTGCCTTCTACAGTTTCCATCCAATCTCTCTCAATCTCTAGAAAGAACTTCTTTGAAGACTAATGTAAACTCAGTCACTGCTTTTTATTACTCTTTATTCAATATAATTAGTTTTTATCTCCATCATTAACGTTTTTCGCACTTTTCTCTGTACCTTCTTTATCTATTTTGCCCTTAGATTTTCCTCAGACTTCCAATCTTCCTGCTCTTCTCACTATCTACCCTCAGAATTCCTTTTATACACATTGAGCTGCTTATATAAAATCTCCACCTGAATGTTCCTAATGGATCTCAAGTCACCTAATTATTTCTTATACTTTTCTCTGATCTTAGTATGAATTTTTATCTCAGCTTAGTGATACCAAAATTTATCAAACTATTTAGTAACAAGAGGGTCATTTTAGAACCTCCTATTTCCCTTGTCATTACTCTAAGCAATAAGAAATTGCTTAAATTAACCCCATAAATTTCTTTCTTCATTTCACACCCTCTTAACCACTATTTACTTCAGGCTTTCACCATCTCTTTTGGGTTATTATAAATAACTCTCCCTGCAAATACCCCCCAGTTGACTCCTATATTCTGGTCTCAATTTCTCAAATCCATTCTCTACATAACTGTTATAATTAAGTTACTGAAAATAAATCATATCAGAAGATCTACTTTATTATTTAAAACTATTGGCTCTTTAGTTACTTTCCAAGATCTTTTGCAATCTGACACCAAACTATGCAATCTCATTTCCTCCCTCTCTCCAACCCCCTACCCCCATAATTTTAAAAATCAAACAATAATGTCTTAAATTCTCTTGGACATATACCCAATAGAGCTTAAGATCACTTTATCTGTGCATTTTGTTCCTCCACCTACAAGTCTTCTCTTTATGCGCACACCAGGCCAATTCTTCAACCCTGACATACAGCTCTGGTACCTCTTTTCTGAAGCCGCCTTTCTGACCACCACTCCACAGGGCTCTCCGCCAGGCAGAGTCAATTCCTTCTTCCTCTGGGCTGTCCCTAAACCTGCACCTATTCCTGTTACTCCATCACATTCTATAGTGGACCCTGCCAAAAAAATCTCAGAATTTATCTTTTTTATAATGACACCCATGAGTGATTTATGAAGAAATATACCATATTTGACATATTACTTTACCCTGAAATAAAAAGTATTTGAAAGCAGAGTAGGAGAAAACTTTGCAAATTTTGAAAGAATATAGAATCTGTAATCAGTACAAAATATTATACTGAAAGAAAAAAAATCACCTTAACATACAACAAATTGGAGAAAAAAATGATTCTCTAAAAATACACAGTTCAAGAGCACAGGATCACAGAGGTTTTTCCCAGAATACACAAGAAATACTTAGCAGAATGCCTAGAACACAATTATATGTTTTTAAAACTTACTGTTATTATTGTTAACATTATTAACTCAAGTGACACTTGGATGAATTAAAAGTTGTTCTGGGTCATAGATCTTTGAATTTGGTCCTAAAAATTGTAGATTCCACCAAAACTTTTGAGTTTCTCAAGGAAAAAAAAACAATTCATTTAACTGTGACTTCTTGTACTAGGGAATGTGATAAGTAGTAACTACCTTCATTACTTCATAAGTTAACTAATTTATATTGGCCTTTTCCCTAATTAAAATCATTGTGTCATCAAGAAATTCTATTGAAGAGACTTACCAATTTCTTTTTGCTAAAAGATCCTTTGTCACCACATGTTAAAACAAATGCATCAAATGATTAATAGCAAAATGCAAGGCAATTCTTTTCCTATAGAGTAGTAGTTTTTAAAACAGTTGGTAAGAGTTGTTTTGTTTACCTTCAGGGGCATCTGCATCACATCTCTTTGGCACCGAAAGGGTTGAATTACCTTTATGGTCATTGTAAGTTATATTGGTCTGAAATATGAAAATATGGTTAAAATGTAATTATATTAAAAATATTTTGATTAAAAAAATAATCACATTAACTTTATACTGTTTTCTATTAATTTACATCTAGGATTCTAAAAGGTAAGTTTTAAGGTAAGTTTAACATGAGGACTTTTTGCAACAATCTTTAGGTCCTATGTTAAACGACAGAGCTATTCCCAGAGAAAGGGCCTACTTATTTTTCCACAGTGTAACAAGAGTATCTTTGGTTTATGCAAAAGCATGATCCCCATTCACAGAAAACTGTTTAAAAAGCATGACCTAGAGAAGTAGGTGCAGGGGACGAGGCAGGAAGAGAGTAAAAAGGTGTAAGAAAGGAGGTGGATTCAGGTGACCTTCTAGCCCTGTGGTTCCTGAGCGCAGGTCATTCCTGTACCTCCGTCATGATTGTTCCACCCACGTTGTTACCTAATGTTTTATAATCAACTTACTTTCCAATACTTAGCAATATTATGGGTGGTATTAAGTGAAGGTGTGATGTGTAGTTCAATGTTTTTTCTTCCTGATTACATGTCAAAGTACAAAAGAACGGAGGAAGTTGCAGAGGCTAAAGCAGGAGTGATCTGGGCAGACTACATTAATAACAGTACTCCATTACAGAAGGGCTTCGACACGACCCCAAGGCATGGATCTGATCTGAATTGTAGGAAGTAGGATAAGAGGTATTTTAGGAAAAGGAACCAAACTAAACAAGGTTGAATCAGATGTGGTCAAAATATTTTAAATTGTAAAAAAAACCCAAACTAGCTACCCAATTACAACTAGGAACCTCAGCTGGCATCTGAAAGATCAGTATCAAGAAATCAGTGTTAGAGGTAAGAGAATACCCATCATGTTAAAGGAAAGCCCAGTTACCCACAAATAAAATATTTATAAAGCATTTCCTGTGGGATCAACGGTACTTATGAACATACATATTTTGCTCACCAAAAATCTGGGGAACCACATTAATGAAATTCTTAAAATGTTATTTTAAAGGAAATGTTATAGGTTTTAATAAAGTGCTGAGATAACACTCAGTAGCTTGGTACCATGGGATCCATTTAAAAACCTATTTTAATAAAATTCAGTATGTTATTTTTAAAAAGAATTGGTACGAAATAAATATAAGTATATTAAAAAATGGAATGAAAAAACAGCTTTGGCTAAATTAAATTTAATCTGATAAGCTAGTATCTTATACCAGCCTTCACAAATTAAAAACTGCTTTTAAATATCAGTACCTTTAAAGTATCAAAATAGTGAGGATTTCTGGTTAGGATGTCAGCATAGATAAGCATGGTTGACTTCCTATGCAACGACATCAAAATTACATCTAAAATATGGAACAATCATCACTCAGAACATCAGAAATCATGCGAATGAAAGTCCAACAACAGAAGTAAAGGAACCACATCCACCCAGACTGGTAGGTGGGGTGGAGATGCAGAACGGGCTGGTCCCACATCGCATGTGGTGGAAAGTATGTGGGAGGGATATTCGGAAGTGAGGAGACTCAGCCCCACACCAGGCCCCACCAGCCCAGGATTCCAAGGCAGGAAGATGAGGCCCATAACTTCCGGCTGCAAAAACTAGAGGGGATTGAGTTGGTAGAAGAAAGTGCTAGAGTCCCAAACAGTTCCCCTTAAAGAATCCATGCACAGACTTATTCAGATGCAATCCCTCTGAGCTCCAGCACCAGGGTAGCAGCCTGAAAGGCACCAGTAGCATACGGGGGGAAGTGAAGTGTCTGACATCAAGATGAGAGCTGGGGGACAGCTTTCTCCCAGACAGAAGGCAGGCAGAGGGCAACATTCCTTTTCTGAACCCTCTCCCACAGAGCTACAGAGCCACAGGCTAGTGCAATATCTGAGACTCCATCAACCTTGCTAACACTGTTTGCTCCGCCCTAGAGATATTCAGAGACTTCCTCCTACCGAACTTACGGGTACATGCAAGCTGCTTTTCTATATGAATGGCTGGTCTTGGCTCATGCTTCCATCCTCTCAAACAAGCAAGAGCCAGCTTCAGTGAGCCCCCAGACCTGGCACTAGCAGCAACCAGCCTAGGTTCACAGTGTGGCTCCACCTGGGAATCTCCAAGCCCAGCACAAGTAGCAGCCATCTCACATTGCTTTATAGCTGAGGCAGCATGGCCTGAGAAAAACACAGGTGGTGGCTGACATTAGGATCTGTGACCTGGGAAACCCCAGAGCTTGCGTACGCAGTGGACAGCTACAGACCATGCCAAAGCACCTCCGCCCTTCATTCGAACAGCCGATCCTCCATGGAGGGCAGAGGTTGATGTTCAGTGGTCACACCAGTCCTTGCAGCTCACTGGCCTGGGTAAATGCTTCCCATTGACCTGCCAATGGCAATGAAGACTCAACTACAGGAGGAAAGTGTACTCAGCCCAAATGAAGGGCGCACCTCGAGAACCCAGCTTGGGTGATAGAGGAGGCTGCGCCACTGGACCCCACAGGACACCTACTACATAGGCTATGCCACCAAGACAGGGGGTCAGAGCTGCTCTACCTAATACACAGATACAAACACAGGGAGGCTGCCACAATGAGGAGACAAAGAAATAGGGTGCAAATGAAAGAACAGATCAAATGAAAGAAAAACACTAAACAAAACGGAGATAAGCAATCTATCAGATGCAGAGTTCAAAACACCAGTTACAAGGATACCCAAGGAAGTTAGTGAGGACCTCAACAGCATCAAAAAGATTTGAGTCAGAAATGAAGTCCAGGAAGTACAGAGTCCCAAACAGGATATAAAGAGACCCACTCCAAAACACACAATTAAAATGCTAAAGGTTAAAGATAAAGACAAAACCTTGCCCTGACTGGTGTAGCTCAGTGGATTGAGTACAGACCTGCAAATCAAAGGGTTGGCAGTTTGATTCCTAGTCAGGGCATATGCCTGGGTTGCAGGCCATGTCCCTGTGTAACTAGTGTAAAGGACAATAATGAGTGAGAGGCAACCACACATTGATGTTTCTCTCCCTCTTTCTCCTTCCTTTCCTCTCTCTCTACAAATAAATAAATCTTAAAAAAAAAAAAAAGATAAAGACAGAATCTTAAAAGTGGCAACAAAAAAGTAGTTACCTACAGGGGAGTTCCCATAAGAATGTCAGCTGATTGCTGTAAAGAAACTTTGCAGGCTATTGGCAAGCAATATTCAAAGTCTTGAAAAGCGGGGACCTACAGCCAAGATTGCTCTCCCTAGCAAAGCTATCATTTAGAATCAAAGGACAGATAAAGAGCTTCTCAGAACAAGAATAAACTAATGGAGTTCATCACCAAACCATTATTATATGAAATGTTAATGGGCCTTATCTAACACACTTATCTTTTTCTTATCTAAGAAAAGGAAGATCAAAACTATGGACATAAAATGGCAATAAATACCTATCTACTAATAATTGAATCTAAAAAACAAACTAAGCAAACAAGAAGCACAGAGACAGAATCATGGATACAGGGAGTGTTTTGATGGTTGTCAGATGGAAGTGGGGTGTGGGGGAATGGGTGAAGAGGTAAGGGGATTTAAGACACACAAAAAGGTAGTCACAGAACAGCCATGGGGATGTAAAGTACAGTATAGGATATAGAGCAGCCAAAGAACCTACGCATGACCCATGGACATGAACAATGGTGTGTGGATCGCCTGAATTGAGTGGGGTGATGCTGGGTGTAGGCAGGCAAAAGGAGAAAAACTGAGACAACTATTATAGTACAATCCATAAAATATAATTTAAAATTAAAAACTACAATATCAAAATAATGAATTTTTAAGTTTTGCACTTACCTCTGTTAAGTAATTTTGGCTTCCATACATAACATACTGGGGAGCAAGGCTATAAATCATGTAACTAGTGTGGAGGACAATAAGCAGAAGTATCATGCAGAGAAATAAGAGTGCCTGGGGTCTGGTTCTACCTCTTCTGATTTTATATAACTGGAAAGAAAGAAGACAGTAACAGTATCTCAGCAACATACGTGTGGGCAGTCAACAGAGTTTAGTCAACCATGCCTTTCTTTGATTCAAAACAAACACTGAGAATTCTTAATCATTCCAAATAATTATAAAAATAATGAAGACAATTTTCTCTATGTAAGGCATTTAGGTTTAGTATGTTTATTTTATAACCATGGCAAAGCATCTACATCCAAAGGAACCTATAAATGATTTCTTAAAAACACAGGACCTAGAGAATATATCAGTATTTACATGGTCTGTTTCCAGACAAACATTCTAAATTTATTATGCAATTTATTATGCAATATTATGCAATTTATTATGTTTATAGAGCTAAGAAGAATTTTGAACTCTAATTCTATCTAGAGATTAGAAAAATTAGTTTAAACTATAAGTACTAATATATTTGTGATCTTATGTAATATTACTGCACAGGAACAAACATGTCACATGTTTATATATACTATTATCTGTAAAATGCTCATAATGTTCTCATACTGCCATAAAATCTAGTTATGATAATCTGACTACAGATTTTCACATGTACCTATATTAGAGCAAAACTAAAGCGTACAGTAACAAATGCAAGGAACTGGGTAGCTTGCTTCATTTCAATGGCAGAGCATACTTTTATTTTAGCAACTAAGACATCACCTATCTGTTTTATGACTAGATTGTGGTACTATATAGAATAACAGAATTCTAATTCTGGGCGGGTTGATGATACGATCAACTAAATTTTTTCATTTCCCAGCTTCCCATGCACCTAGTAGTGGATATTAAACATTAAAAGAAAAGTTGAAGTCCACTGGGACTTTCTGGGTAAGTCTTGCTTTATGTAGGTGTAACCCTTCCTCCCATCTACCTTTTCCTTTAGTAACATGGCCAGGATCAGTGAAGCTGCAGCTGCCAAATTACAATAATGAGGGGGAAGCCAAGAGGATTACAGAGATACTATTGGACTTGACATTTTTGAGCTACTAAAGTAATGTTAGATTTTTTTTTCTACAGCAAGAAGTCATTCATTAGTTCAAGCCACTATTTAAATGGTTTTCCTTTCACTCACAGCTGGAAGTAGTCTCCATTTGATACAGCTTTATTTTAAAATTGTTAATTTATCTCAAAATAAGCATAAGAAAAATAAGCCTTTCTTTAAACCATATAGTGATCTTTAACTCCTAGTAAGGAAGACCATCTTTTCACCTACAGTGTATCCATTTGTGCTTCACTGTGTTTCCATGCAGCCAAACCCTAAGAAAAATAATATAAATTCCAGACCAGAGTTTCCCAACCTTGGCACTACTGATATTATGGGCTGGGACAACCTTATTGTCAGACACCTTCATGTGCACTGCAGGATTCGATATCAGAAACCCTGGCCTCTTACCCACCAGGTGCCAACAGCACCCCCTAGTATTAGCAACTGAAAATGTCTCCAAATGTTGGCAAACACAGCCGGACAGGCAAAGTCACTCCTGTTTAATACCAATGCTCTAGACAAAAGCACTTTTATGTTTACATACAGTGAAAAAGCTAATTTACCATCACTTTTAGTATCACAATATTTACAACTTCTATACTATAAATCCAATTTTCAATAATAAAATTATATACAAAATGATGAAAACAGCAATACTGTAATATACTCACTCTAATCCAAAAGAACCATATGCCAATATTCCTAATCCCCGCCATTGAAGTAAAAATAAAGTACATAATAATAATTGTTATAAGAACATAATCAAGAGGAAAAACCTGGAAAAAAATAAAATTAAATTCAATACACAAACAGGGCTCTAGAAGTCATATAAAATTAACTAAAACTTCATTATTCATTTTTGGCAAATGTTTAATATATCAACCCTGATTTAGATCAGGCTACTATAAAAATACAAAAAAAAGGGATCCCCCCAAAATGATTACTAAACTATTTCCCAATTGTTTACTAACATTATCCTAGAAAAATCCTATAACAAATAAAGCTAAAAATTACACTTAAATATGCAGTAAAAAACTTCATCAAAAATTAAAACTAGGAATTTCTTAGAAAAGCTCACCTTAAGGTTTATATTATATCAAGCCAAATTACATACAATTTAAGAGTTCAGCTAAATATCTATATAGTAACCCTTAAAGCAACATATGAATGTGGCAGTTACAAATAAATAAAGAGCCAAATCAACAGAGGGCACAAGCATATATTGCCAGGTATTAACAGGTTTTTCAACATAATAATTTGATAGTGTGTGAGAATGTTTGCTAGAGTACAAAATGACTTTTTTTAACTTACTGTTTGTAGTAAAGGCAAAAGCATATTCAGCGGATTACTCAGATTAGTTCCAAAAATTACAAAACCAGAATCGATTCCAGCTGAATGAAGAGCTTTGTCCAAACTAAATAGAAAAAAAAAAAAAAATTATAGAAGGATTTTATATATTACATGAGCACACTTTCAATTAGTTTGTAACTTAGGCATGCAAATTCAACTGAATCAAAGAAAACCTCGAATAACAAATTAAACTGCACTTAAATATCTTACAGATATTGTTCAATTAATAAAGAATAAAGAAATACTATCTACTATAGAAACTTTTTAGTCATTCTTTGAGTTAATGCTGTAGAACACTTCAAGAATAATAGCTCCTTAAGATGAATACACTGCACTAATGGAATTCAGCAAGGAAAATGTGTAACATCATAGGGTTTATGTAAGTGCTTTAGGAAATATGTCTAATGTACTTACTTTGACAGGAACAGAGAAATTACAAACAGCAATGCAACTAAGATGAAAAATATTCCCCAAATGATCTAAAAGAAAACATTAAAATATAGTTCTAAAAGTTGATATTAAAAGCATGAAATCATTATGTTCAATACAAATTGCTACTATATGACCATGATATAACTAAAATGATCTAAGATACATTTTAATTTAGTATATAATCTTAGGTATTTGTCATCTAAATTTTCATTATGAGATTGTTTGAGAACATACACAAAAACAGACAAAGCATTTTGAAGTCTTCATTTGTAAATAAACAAATGAGACTCTTTGCTAGGTCAAATAAAAGGTTTATATTCAGTTATATTCATATATAAGCTTCAAAATTAACTGAAAAGACTAATAAGACTTCATTAAGCCCTGGCTGGTATGGCTCAGTGGATTGAGTACCGGCCTGTGACCCAAGGGGTCGCCGGTTCGATTCCCATTCTAGGGAACATCCCTGGGTTGCAGTCCAGGTCCCCAGTGCGAGGAGAGGGCACCAGACGCAACCACACGTTCATGCTTCTCTCCCTCTCTTCTTCCCTTCTCCTTTCTAAAAATAATAAACAAAAATTTTTTAAAAAGACTATATTAAGACTAATATACACATACAAAAAAACCCAAGAAACTCAACAGATTATATTAACTTGTTAAAATATGGGATTGGAATATTTTCCCACAATATATACACCTATATATGCCATATACAAAATACATATTATAGATAAACCTATATATACCACATATACTGTAAATGATAATTAAATATATAAAATTATAGCACAGCCCAGAAGAGACTATATAACTGATAATATTCCTGAAATAGAGTACTAGCATCACTAAAGACACTGTCATGTAAAACCATGTTTCTGTGGAGAAATGTGTTAAGTACTGTAATTGGTGGAACACATTTCCTTTTACTATATAAACTTTATATACTGGTGAGACAGAAAACAGGCAAACAAATTATTGGAACTGGGTCTGTGAGAAATAAAACTTCATAATAAAAAATGGGTAAAAATCTATGTTACTAATAACCGAGGCTCTTTTTTTCTTGATATGTTCCAAGTTCCAAGGACAACGAAGCTAATTAGTCCACAAACCCAAGGCCATGATACTAAGAACATACATGTGCTAGGTAAGCTTTGTTCAGCATGAGTTATACTGCTGTTGGTCATAAGTTCAATGTTGATGAATCAACAATATTATCTTAAATAAGTTGTTCTTAAACACAAACACACAAAAAACGGTTATGTATTGATCAGCTACTGATATTCAAGTTCCAATGTCATCACTGGTATTTAAGTAGATACTGGTAAATAACGACAGCAAAGGGGACTAGACATTGAACTTAATAAAACGGAGAGTAGGAGCCTGCTTGCTTAGCCAAGAATCTATAGCTTCACGCCCCAAGGGACCATAGCTTTGCTCTACCAAAGGAATTAACACTCTTCCCTTCCCATCCCTCCAGTCCCAGACTGTTGGTGGGTTCAAGGGAAGGTGCTGGACCATACAGGCCTGTCAGTCTAATTAGAGGGTGGACCTATCAAAATCTGCAAAAGTTTGGAAAGCTGATTAGCCATTTTGAGAAAGCACCTGATCTGTCCTAACCCAAGCTCCTGGTTATATTCCCAGAGGACTACTGCAACAAATAATCTCTCAGTCAATCAATCTCTCAATAGCTATCTCTATCTCTCTCTCCACCCCCCTACCTGACGACGCACTCACCTGTTTGTTTCTGCACTCTCTTGCCTGGAACCACACCACCATGTGGGTCTAATAGCTACCAGACCAGGTGGTGTGGGCTCATAAGATTAATCTCTCTCTCTCTCTCTCTCCCCCCCTCAGGAACCTGCACTCACACAGTACACTCACCTGCTCCCTCCATAGCCATGTGGCTCTAGCAACCATGTGGCCCATGGCCATCCTACTCCACCTGCAGGCTCCAAGAGGGAGCCTGAAATGGACTTCAGCTGGAAATGCATGCTAATAAGCTAGCCAGAAAAATAAGCATCATACTCAATGGGAAAAAACTACAAGCGTTTCCCTTAAGACCGGGAAAAAGACAGGGATGTCCGCTGTCACCTTTCTTATCTAACACAGTACTCAAAGTCTTAGCCACAGCAATTAGACAAGAAGAAGTAATAAAAGGCATCCAAATTGGAAAGAAGAAGTAATACTGTCATCATTTGCAGATGACCTGATACTGTACATAGAGAACAACAAAGATTCCACCAAGAAACTAATAGAACTAACAAATAAATTCAGTGAAGTAGCAGGATGCAAATTAATATCCAGAAATCAGCTGCATTTTTATATGTCAATAATGAACTAACTAAAATTGAAATAAAGAAAACAATCCCATTCACAATTGCTACAAAAAGAATAAAATACCTAGAAATAAACCTGATGCGGACTGCAACCAGCAGGGTCCATGTGCTGTGGATGCAACGAACAAATTCACAAGGACTGCAGAAGTCCTGTGGAGAAAAAGGACGGCACAGCCGCTCTGTAAGTGAGGGAGGGCCCTGCCCCCTGCCTGGACAGGCTTTTGTTGCTTTTCTGGGAGCATTACATCAAGGAAGGTTCTCATTCATTATGCACAGGTTTGCTTTAGGTGATTACCTTTTACAGATGACAAAGGAGAGGATGTTGCTAAATACTTCAAAGAAAAGGATGTTTGCAAATCTAAGGGGAAAAGTTGTTGAACTGGCTACACTCCTTGGGAGGTTTAGCACAGACTTTAGGAAGTTACTTCAAAGATATGTAATAAACATTTGCTGCCTCAATTCAGGGTGAGGGAGTTTTAGCAAAAAGCAAGTGTCAAAGCAACCTAAGTACAACACAGGCCTGATTCCCCACAGGAAAACCGATCCATGGGCTCGGTTCCTGTGTGCCAACTGGCTCCTGCCGGTTTTCCGAATCAGGGGCTGGGCTATACATTCGCCACTGCCATGCAGACCGGTTCCCTATATAAACCTTACCAAGGACGTTAAAGACCTGTACTTGGAAACCTATAAGACACAGAAGAAACAAACTGAAGAAGATACAAATAAGTGGAAGCACATATCATGTTCATGGATAAGAAGAATTAATATCATTAAAATGTCTAATCTACAGATTCAACACAATTCCTATCAAGATACCAATGATGTATTTCACAGAACTAGAACAAATAGTTAAGAAATGTACATGGAACCACAAAAGGCCCCACATAGCAACAGCAATCTTGAGAAAGAGGACTAAACTTGGAGGAATCACACTACCTAACATCACACTATACTATAAGGTCATAGTAATCAAAACAACATAATAGTGACATAAAAACAGACTCATAGATCAACAGAGCAGAATAGAGAGTCCAGAAATAAATTAATAACTTTATAGCCAATAATATTTGACTGAGGAAGCAAGCACATACAATGGGCTAAAGATAGTTTATTCAATAAATGGTGTTGAGAGAACTGGGCAGATGCATGCAGAAAAATGAAACTAGACCACTTCTATGCTATACACAAGAATAAATTCAAAATGGATTAAAGACATAAATGTTAGACCCAAAACAATAAAAATCTTAGAAGAAAACACAACTGTATAATCTCAGACATTGCTCATAGCAATGTAACTCACTAATGATTAGTGAGTTTCCATTTCAAGCCTGTCAGAATGGCTATCATCAATAAATCAGCAAATAAGTGCTGGCAAGGATGTGGAGAAAGGGGAACCCTTTTGCACTGCTGTTGTGAATGCAGCCACTGTGGAAAGCAGTATGGAGATATCTCAAAAAATTAAAAATGGATCTGCCTTTTGACCCAGCAATTCCACTTCTGAGAATATATCTGAAGGAACCCAAAACACTAATTTGAGAGAACAGAAGCACCCCTATGTTCATTTAGTGTTATTTGTAGTTGCCAAGATCTAGAAACAGCCCAAGTGTCCACCAGCAGATGAGTGGATAAAACAACTATGGCATACTGACACAATGGAATACTACTCGGCCATAAAAAAGAAATTTTACCCATTGTGACTGTACAGATAGATCTGGAGAAAATCATGCTAAGTGAAACAAGCCAATCAGAGAAAGACAAATACCATATGATTTCACCCATATGTGGAATCTAATGAACAAACTGAACTAACAAGGAAAATGGAGACAGACTCATGGATGGAGAGCAGATGACAGCTAGTGCGGGAGTGGGGGAGGGAGGGAGGGACTGAGCAAAACGGAAAAAGGACTCATGCACATTGACAACAGTGAGGTCACTGCTTGGGGGAGGGCAGTGTAAGGGGACTAAATTGTAATGGAAAAAGTATAATAAAAATTAAATGTAAAAAAACAAAAAATACTTATAAATTTATCAAAATACTGTATTTGCAAGTCCACTTCACTTAACACTACAAGCGACTGCTGTGAGTAATTTAAGAAAACATAAATAAATGCAAAGATATGTTCATAGATTGGAAGATTCGATATTAAAATAAAAGGGTGAAGAGTTTACAGGAACAATTATACAGGACATACAGACAACAACAAGGGGGTGGAAATGGGGGAGAGAGACAGGGAGGGCTGGCATGGTGAGGAGGGGTGGGGGAGAAAGGCAGAAAACTGTACCTGAACAACAATAAAAAAAATAAATTAAATAAATAAATAAAATATCAATTCTCCCCAAGTTTACCTACAGATTCAAAGTAATCCCAATAGAAATTCCCATGAGTGTTTTGTGAAATTATGAGCTGATTCTAAAATTTACATACAAATGCAAACGTTCCAGCACAGCTAAAACAATTTTGAACAAGGAAAAGAAAACTGAAGAATTCACAAAACTGATTTCAGGACAGCTTTCAAATCTCCAGTAGTCAAGTTTTAATATAAGGATATACAGATCAACAAAACTGAAGACAAAGTCCAAAATTAGGCCCGTGTGTGTGTGTGTGTGTGTGTGTGTGTGTGTGATCAATTGATTTGACAAAGTTGCCAAGGAAATTCAATGAGCAAAGGACAGTCTTCAGAAAAAAAAAAAAAATGGCCTGATATCCATATGAAAAATAAAATAAGCCTTTACCCTTAGATCATACCATCCAATAAAACTGACTTAAAATGAACCACAAATCTAAATACAAGATCTAAAAGTACAAAATTTCTAGAAGAAAACAGAGGAAAAATGTTTGCTACAAAAGCTTTAAAAACATCTCTGAATGATAGTGTTAAGGAAATATGAAATCAAGCCATACAGTGGGAGACAACATATATTTGTCTCCTACTTTGTATGAATATGTAATATTCAAAATACATACATTTGACAAAGTACTTGATCCAGAATACATAAAAAATTCTTGCAACCCATTCATAAAGTAAATACCTACTTTTCAAAATGGCCAAAGAAGCATTTCAGAGAAGATATAGAAATAGCCAATAAAAATAGAAGATGATGTTCAATATCAATAGACATCAGGGAAATGCAAATTACAACTATAATGAGACACTATTACAGTCATTAGGAGAACTATTACAAATAATTACAATATAAAAGTTGACAAGGATGCAAAGAAAGTAGAAATCTTATATTGTTGTGGGCATGCAAAATGATACAACCACTTTGGAAAATACTTCAGCAATCTCTTATAATCTTACACATATATTAAACATTAGATCTAGCCATTCTACTCCTAGGTATTTACCCAAGAAAAATATGAATGAAATGAAAACGTTACCTATACAAATACTTATGCAAAAATGTTCACATCAGTATTATTCATAATAGTCGCAAACTGGAAACAAGTCAAATCCACGAACAGGTAAGTGGATAAACAAACTGTGACACAGACATACTGGAATGCTACTCAGCAATAAAACAAGAATGAATGACTTCAAAACAATGCAACAACATGGATGAATTTCAAAACCACTCAGCTGAGCCAAAGAAGCCAGACAAAGACTACACACTACCCAATAAGTTATAAAAAGGTTGTAATTCTATGATTCCATTTATACAAAACTATGAAACTCATAAAACTAAAGTATAATGACAGAAGTGCATTAGTGCTTCTCTGCAGTCTCAGCTCAAGGAAGCAGGGGAGACAAAGTAGCTGTCCGGGATAATGTGGATATTCTATATATACATACCCATATTTGGTAAAATCAATCTACGCACTTAATAAAGTTGATTTAAAAACCCATCTAAGCATATGATCAGTGAAATGGAGCAAAGGTTTAAAACAAGGTAGTTAATGTTACAGACTGGTTATAAATATTTATAAGAAGTTACAAACAATTTAGAATTAAGATAAGGTTGGGGAAGGCTTCTCCTACCTTTGGTACTGGGAAGACAAATCACTTTGGGAAAAGAATTTGGGTGAGTTTTTAAAAAATTTATTCTAACAGAAGGTTAAAATATGATACACAGAACTATGATTATGGCATATTTTTGAAGAACTCCTTCAAAAGAGGAGCTTTTGAGGGACAGCAGTCACTATATTTCCTTATTTCCTAATTATAAGAGGAAGACAATGCACCATAGAACTCAACCTGACTGATCTTTGACAGGGTTTTATAAAACACTTTTTAAAAAAACTAGCCAAAACCCACTTACTAACTTCATTTTGCTTAACTTTACTCACACCAGTCTATTCACTGCACTTTCTGATCACACTGGCATTGTATACTTATGGTATAAACAATTCGGGTGTTTGAAATGCCAGATACTGAGTGGGCACAGACAAAAGTTTACGGCTAGCAGCTCTAGTTACTTTTTAGACTCAGGGTCACATTTATGATAAGCTCAATTCAATTGAGATACTTATGTTTAGAAACCACAGCCTCAAGAATTCAAGGCTAACAAATGATGCCCCCTACCCCAAAAAGGTAACAGTATTCCATTTCAAATAATACCATTTACATAGCTTTAGCCACATATCATCTAACAATAAAGCAGATACTGTTACGTTTCCGTTAGGGCTCCTAAGTTTTATTACGAGTCCCAGATGTCCTACTTACAGAAAAGTACGACTTGCAAAATATGCTAGCAGCATACTGTATGACTTATCTATATTTTGATTTAAATCCTCTAACAACTCTGTCGCTGTAACACTTCCATTACACACGAGTAAATGAAGTTCAGAATCACGACAGAGCTGTGATTCAACACTGGATTCTTTTGACTCCAAAATCCACATTCTTAAGTACCATGCTGTAACACCTCAAAAGGAGAACTCAACCTCTTTGAGACATACTATATAAAGTTGGAAGAACAGTGACAGCATAATTTTTAAAGCTCCATTTACCTTCAGGGGCCGCAGAGCGCCACAAAATTTTGTCCACCAACTGTTTTCAATGAATTCTAAGTGCCTCCCTCTTTTCCTAAGCGTTCGTAACCTTTCTTCAAGTTGTTTTAAGGTGCGTTTATCCCTTGCTGGCAAAGGTCGACCATCTTTGCTCTGCAAACAACGGAACAAAAATAAAAGTTTTTACCATTAAGGTATAATAAAGTAACCCATCAGATTTAGCAGATCAAGCAATGAAAACTTTTTTATGTATGCTGTAACTCCTTGGGCAAATTTAAAAACTGAAAATAACTGACACATTTGTTAAAGGTTTTAGTATTTTAATTTTTTTAATTCAAATGACAACTTTTTTTTTTTTACTTTTTCTTTACTGCCATTCAAGTACCCTTGTCTCCATCCCCCCACCACCACTCCCCACCACCCCAGCCATCTCCACCTCCCACCCTTGATCCTACCCATCTTTGGTTTTGTCCATGTGTCCTTCAGAGATGTTTCTGAAAACCCTTCCTCCCCCCCATCATCCCCTCCCACCTCCCCTCTGGTTAATGTCAGTTTGTTCTTAATTTCAATATCTCTGGAGAGCATTATGCTATGTGAAATAAGCCAGGCAGTGAAAGACAAATACCACATGATCTCACCTATAAGTGGAACCTAATCAAGAAAACAAGCAAGCAAGCAAAATATAACCAGAGACAGTGAAATTAATAACTGACAATTCTTAAGTGACAATACACATATCTGAACCAAGATCAGCATCAAAATGTGGGTGTATGTACATTTAATACTAAACTTCCCTTTGATCACTGTTTTCCAAATGTGTGATATAAAGTTATGTGGAGAGAAATACTTTTAAAAACATCTTTTTACGGGATATTTCATGTAGTGCATTTGATTATTCCTGCTTGCCTCCAAACTTTTTTCTGTCCTTTAACGTATGTGGCCCCACTCCTTCTCTTTCTTTAGTCAAGTGACCGTATTACAGTATACCTAAACCAATGTTTCTCAGCCCCTTACTCAAATACCAGCAGCGAGATGTAATACCTGTATGTGGTATGCAGGGGTTTTTACAATTGCTAAAAATTAGCACTTCCTTGTTCTCCAAGTACATTTGCAAATGAGTCATGTTTTCTTTGGTCAACGAAAGCTAATTCCCGTCTATTCCTCTGTGATGCTTACTGTAACTATGAGCCTACCTTCCTCACAGTGTCTCACAGATAACACTTTTCATTTAACTCCCCTGCCCCTAAGTCTCCCTCAACTGGATACAATAATAAACAACAATAATAAGGTAACTGCCATATATAAAAAAGGTGAAATGTAAATTTGTTTGTTTTGTTGGCAGGAACAAAAAATATTTACATCAGATTGCATTTTCAAAATGTAAAGAGATTAGATATGAGAATATTAATATTCTTATTAAGGTTAAATACGTTCTCAGCAGATACATAGCATATTGCTACCCAGCACATCTTAATGTAGCCTTGAACTCAAATCATAGATATGATGAAGACAATCCCTGAATACCCTTTAATAAAGAGGTTCCCACAGGTATAATGATCTCCTGACACTGTGGCACTGCCAGGCTCTTCCATATCTGATTTTACTGCTTTACAAGCTTTATCATGCACAACAATCACCTGACCAATTTGTTAAACACAGATTTCTAAACCTCATCCCCAAGAAAATATGATTAGTAGGTCTCGGGTAGGGCCTAAATTTGCATTTCCAGGAGATGCTGCTGCGACTGGTCCAGAGACCATACTTTGCGCATGCTGGACTATATTTAATCTTCACTCCTTGAAGTCAAGTACATTAGATATTGTCAAACTGTAACCCCCAAAAAGGAACCTTTCAGAAAGGTAGTTTCTGAAGGACAGAGGAACAAAATAAAAACTCCCTTCTAGAAGACAGATCCAGGTAATAATACTTTAGTGGTATGGTATGAAAAGGGCTCAGTACTTTAGATCTCAACCATAACCTCCATTCTGTTATCAAGAAAATACCAACAATAATGTACTATTATTTCACTGCTGTCTTTTGATATGTCCAGAAGAAAAATTAGTACACTGATTTAAAGGTCCAATATAAACAAACTCGAGTCATCTGCCTACTTAATGAATGTTTCAGGGGAGTGAAGGATGGATGCCCAGCCTACTTTGGCAACTGAGCAAAACAAACATAAGAACAATTTTGGTCAGAGAAACAAACACTAGTACAGAAACCCAGCAGTTAGCCAACAATCTAATTTGAAAAAAAGTGGTTGTAAAATATATAAATACATACCATTTGTTTAAAAAAATAGTAAAGATTCCCTTTAATACTATCCCCAATTACCACGCCCCTTCCCTGTGGTTATCACTGTGAAGCATGCTGATCAGTATCCTAAACATTTTCTATGTATTTATGCATATATGAAATACACTTAGAGTTTTGTTGTAAACAATAGCTAACAGCCCTGGCTGGTGTAGCTCAGTGGACTGAGTGCTGGCCTGCGAACCAAGGGCTTGCCCATTTGATTCCCAGTCAGGGCACATGCCTGGGTTGTGGGCCAGGTCCCCAATGTGGGGCACATGAGAGGCAACCACACATTGATGCTTCTCTCCCTATTTCTCCCTCTCCCTTCCTCTCTCTAAAGATAAATAAATAAAACCTTCAAAAAAAATAGCTAACATTTCTTCAGCACAATTCTTGTGCCTAAAACTGATGTTACATTTATTCTCCTTGAATTTTCAGAATAAAACTTTGGGGTGGGTAAAAGCATTATAAAGATTAGATAAGGAAAATAAGGCCCACAGATATTATATGCATAATCTGCGGAGCCAGAACTTGAACTGAGATGCCCTGATTTTATGACATATTCTTCAAGCTATACATAAATTTACCTCATTCCTTTTCATCACTGCATAGCATATTATACCATGGTATCCTAATTTAACAAAATACCTAATTTTTGAGCATTTAAGTTGTTTTCTTTTGGAGGGGAGGGACATTAATAAAGTGCATGAATATCCTCATTCGCATGGGTCCAAGTACATACATACAACCCAGCAAGGTTGATTTCTACGTGAACTGTTGGATTAAATTTTAATTCTTAAAAGGTATGCGTTAGTGTGGATAAGCAATGTCACAACATTCTAGTTTTTTTAAAGCTTAATATTTTATTTTCTCACAGTATACCATTTCCAAATTCTCATTAACACATGACAAAGGTACACATTTAAGATTTCTAAAGGATAAAGTAAATGTACTGAGTTACTCTATTTATCACATCTCTGATTACAAGGATGACCAACACCCTGATTTCAGCACAGAAAGTCCCAGGTTCTAGAAAACTGCTCAGGTCCGAATACCGTACTGAATGAAGTGGCAGGGAAAAGCTTTCAGTTTTTCCCCACTGAGTGTGACGTCAGCTGCAGGTTTGTCACAGACGGCCTCTATTATGTTGAGGTACTTTCCTTCTATACCCATTTTACTGAGGCTTTTATCATAAACGGATGTTGAATCTTATCAAATGCTTTCTCTGCACCTATGGAAACAAAATTTTATCTCTCACTCTGTTAATGTGGTATATACACTGACTGACTTGCAGATGTTGAGCTATTCTTGCATCTCTAAAATAAACCCCTCTTGATCATGGTGTGTGATCTTTTAAATATACTGCTGTATTTGGTCTGCTAATATTTTGCTAAGGATTTCTTCATAAATTTTCAGCAGAGATACTGGCCGATAGTTTTTTTGTGTGTGTGTGTGTGTTATGCTTGTCTGGTTTTGGTGCAGGGTAACACTGGCCTCATAAAATGAGTTAGGAAATATATCCTCCTCTTTGATTTTTAGGAGGACTGAGTAAAACAGGTATTAAATCTTCGAATGTTTGGTAGAATTCACCAGTGAAGCCATCTAACCCTGGACTTTTTTTTTAAGAGGGAGAGGCAATTTTTGAATACTGTTTCGATTTCCTTACTAATGATCAGTCTATTCAGAATTTCTATTTCTTAATGACCCAGTCTAGGAAAGTTGTACATTAATAATTTATCCATTTCTTCTCAGTTGTCCAATTTAATGCTATGCAGCCTTTTAAAGTATTGTCTTATGGTCATTTGTATTTCTGTGATATCCATTTTAACTTCCCTTTCATTTCTGAGTTTATTTAGAGTCTTCTTTTTTTTCTTAGTGAGTCTATTTAGAGGTTTGTCAATTTTGTGTATCTTTTTTAAAAAAACAGCTCTTAATTTCATTGCTTTTTAAAGCCTTTTTAGAATTTATTTTCTATTGAGTTTATTGGGGTCACATTAATTAATAAAGTTATAAGGGTTTTAGGTATATAATTCTACAATTCATCATCTGTATCTCGATCGTACTGTGTGCTCACCAACCCAAGTCAAGTCTCCTTCCTTCACCATTTATAACTCCCTATATACCCTTTCTACCTCCTCCTATCCTCCGTTCCCTCTGCCAATCACCATACTGTTGTCTGTGTCCATGAGTGCTTGGTTTTTTCCTTTGCTGTGCTTTTCTGCTCTTATTTTTATAATTTCCTTTCTTCTGCTCACTTTGGGCTTCATTTGTTCCTTTTTATAGTTCCTTAAGGTCTAAAATTTGAGATTTGTCTTGTTTCTTGAGGTAGTGCTATTTGCTATAAACTCCCCTTTCAGTTGTTTTTGCTGCATCCCCAAGGTTTTGGTGTGTCCTATTTTCATTCGTCTCCACGTATTTTTATTTCTTCTTTGATCCAATAATACTTAATCTCCATATATCTGTGATTTTTCCAGCTTTCTTTTTGTAATTTATTTAGAGTTTCATATTGTAGTGGTCCAAAAAGATAACTGAAACTTGTTTTATGTCCCAACATATACCCTTGAAAGTGATCCATCTGCAGTTCAGAAGAATGTGTATTCCGTTGCTTTTGGATGGAATGTCCTATTCATATCTAATAAGTCCCTATGATCTAATGTGTCATTTAAGGTCTGCATTTCCTTGTTAACTTTTTGTCTACATGACCAATTCATTAGTGTAAGCAGGACATTAAAGTCTCCTACTATTATCGTGTGGCTGTCAATTTCTCCATTTAGGTCCATTAATAATTGTTTTATATATTTTGGTGCTCCTAAGTTGGGTGCAATATTAATGAATGTTAGGTCTTCTTGATGATTTGCCCCACTGATTATTACATACTACCCATCAGTGTCTCTTGGTACCTTTTTTAGCTTTAAGTCTACTTTGTCTGAAAAAGTATAGCAACACATGCTTTCTTTTGGGCAGCATTTGCTTTAAGTATCATCTTCTACCTCTTTGCTTCAAGCCTATGTTTGTCTTTGGAGCTGAGATGTGTCGCCTGATGGCAGCGAACAGGTGGGTCTTGTTTTGTAATCCATGCAGCTACTCCATCACTTTTGATTGGTGAGATCAATCTGCTTACATTTATGGTAATTAGTGATATATAAGGACTTACTACTAATATATTATCTTTTGTTTTCTGATTGCTCTATATCTCCATTGTTGCCTTTTCTTTGTTTCTCTGTTTTAGTTTAGTGGTTTTTTATAATGCTTTTCTCTGCCTCTTTTTTTATGGTTTGTCTTGTGATCTAAATTTTTCTTTTGTGGTTACCTTGAAATATATATATAAAACATCACAGACAAAATAGCCCTTTTTATTCTGATAGCATCTTATCTTTATTTATCTACACAAATTCCATCCTTTTCCTCCTCCCCTTATGTTTCTGTTGTTACAAATTCTTCTTTTTACGCTGTGTGTTACCAAACTGAAGTAGCTATAATTACTTTTAATGCTTCCCCCCCTTTAATCTTTATGCTATAACTGTTTAAAACCCTATTCTGTAACAGGGTTGCAATTTCCTGATTCTGTGTTTACTGCCTTACTCAAAGATTTGTGTACTTTTCACTCTTTCGTTTCCAGCAGAAGAGTTCCTTTAAATATTTCTTGGAAGGCAGGTTGTTTGGTGGCAAACCCCCTCATCTTTTGTTTGTCTGGGAAAGCCTCCAGTTCTCCTTCATATCTGAAGGATAGCTTTGCTGGATAGATTATTCTTGGCTGGCAACTTTTATCATTCAATATTTTGAATATGTCATTCACTCTCTCCTGGTCTATAGTATTTCTGCTGAGCTAAGTGATGATAGCCTAATTAATTTCTTTTGTAGGTCATTGCCTTTTCCCCTGGCTGCCTTTAGAATTCTTCTTTTTTTTTTTTTTAAATCATTGACTTTTGACAGTTTTAGTATAATGGTGTCTTGAAGAAGTTTTCTTTCCCTTGAGATAATCAGGTATTCTATTAGCTTCTTGTACTTGTTTAAGTTCAAGTCCAGTTCCTTCCCTAGGTTTGGGAATTTCTCACCTATTTTTTTCTTTAAATTGGCTGTCTGTCCCCTTCTCCCTCTCTTCTCCTTCTGGGATACCATTATCTTTATGTTGCCCTTTCTAATGGAGTTGGATAGTGCCTGCAGACTTCATTCATTCATTCATTCATTTAATTCTCTCTCTTCTTTCACCTGAATATATTTTTATTTCTATCTTGTAGCTAGTTAATTCTCTCTTCCATATTTTCTGCTCTATTTCCAATGCTTTCTAATACATTATTCATCTCATTTATTCAGTTCATCAGCTCCAGAATTTCTGTTTGGTCCTTTTTTTGTTAAAGTACTTCTGTTCATTAATTTTACTCCTGAGCTCACTAAGCTACCTGACTTTTCACTGCCTTTCTTCATGACAGCTATTTTGTATTCTCAATCATTTAGATAACAATCTTCTGTGACTTTCACTTTGGTTTCTGGAGAACTGTCATTTTCTATTTGTGGTACGAAGGCACGATGATTATTCATGGTGCTCGATGGATTGTTCCCCTGCCAGTGCAGGTGAGCTTCATTTACTTTAACAATTCCACAGATAGGTTATTTGGAGGCCTTTCTTTTGTTTTCCGGTAGGTAGCTACACAGCACAAAGTTTTGATTTCCCATACCTGAGCTGGCTATAGTTCTATCTGAGAGCCAGCAATTTCCACCTTCCACTGCATCTGCCAGAGGTGCTGCAGGTGCACTCAACACTGCTGCTTGGGCCTCCAGGGTCCCTGGTACCTTGATGCTGCCAGTGTCACTGCAATCATGGGTTTTGCTTACAATCATGAGCATCACCAGTGGAATCACCAGAATGGCATGTGACCCTGCTGTTCCAGTCTGGGTCTTGGGAACTGCCACCATGGTGAGGGGATAAGGCGGAGCAGGAGAGCCAGGGTTGCAAGCCCTACCACACTGCTGCCCAGTTCCCTGTGGCCAGGAGGCTGAAGTCCTCTGTCCTGCATCCACTGCTGCTACCACACTCTCTGGTGCTGCCAGCACTGCCATGGCAGGGTAAGAGAGCCGAAGTCAAGAGTGTTAACGCAGCTTCTGCCTTTCTTTTCTGTCTCAGGGTCTGAGGTATGGGGCCAGAGGTGCAGGCTCAGCTGCCATGGCTGAGGAACCAAGGTCATAAGCACAATCCCTGCCATTAACCTGGTTCCATCTTCCCCATGCATTCAATCCACCCACATTCAGATATATAGATGTGTGGATCTCTTAGGTATCCTAGTGTGTTGAGAAAAGGAATTTTTGTCGATCTTTAGTTGTCTCCCTAGTTGTAGGTTGGAGGGAAGAGGCAAAGCAGGCATCTCATTCTACCATGATACTGATACCACAATTTCCTTTTTCATGTGCTCTTATTGTTTGGTTCTGTATCAGGATTATGCTATTAGTAGGATTATTTAGAACACTTTCCATTTTCCTCATGTTTTATAAAGACTTATCTGTTACTTGAAGATGATGAAGGAAAAAACTTTTATTGTATATTTAGATGCACATTTAATTGGCAAATAGTAAGACATAGTCCTATTTTGGTCAGTTAATAATTTTTATTTTACTATTTTTATATTTTTATTGTATTTTTTCCATTACCATTTATTCCCCTTATACTCTCTTCCACCTCTACCCACACCCCTCTCCCTGCAGATATAATCTTTAGCTTATTTAACTAGTACATAAAACTTTAACTGACAATAAAATCTGATGTTACACATGAAATCAGCATACTTGAGAATTAGCAAAATTTTGGTCATAAGTAAACAGAACTTTTGCTTTTTAGTTGTTAGAACACATAGGAATTCTCAAACTGACAGTATCTTATATTTCACAGAAGACAAATTCTAAAAACATGGGCATAGTCTTGAAGTATACGATGCAAAACAATTCAAACAATGTCAAAAATATGTGTTCCCCAATGTCTAAGTCACATCAGAAAGCAGATCAGAGATAAAGAAATTTCATGCTTCCCAATTACAATAAAATACCAACTCACTTTTGATTTAATTGTTTGAATGTGCTGTTCCACTTCTTCAATGTCTTCAGTGTTTTCTAAACGTTCATAAGCAGCACTTCTAGTGCCTTTTATCAGGTTTAAAGGTAATGCCGACATGCCATAGGCCTAAAAAAAAAATTAAAATATGATTTAGTATTATTTTACAAATACTACACACAATTTTCACATAGAAATGTCATTACAGTAATTAGAGAACAGTAAGCAACTGTAAAGGAGCACAGTCACTGAAGAACATGGTATATGGGAGCAAGTCACGGCTATACTGCTTCACTAACGCTCCTGTGCATGTCACACCTACAGAGCTGCGGCTGCGATGCTAACAGTTCTCGGGGCAGGTGATACTATTCCTCAAAGGGCAAGCTGCAAAATTAACGTAAATATAATACTTTATCAAAGAGATAGCTTATAAGTTCAGGCTAATCAGAGGTAAAAATAGTGTGAATTAGTAAAAACAATTCACAAAATTATTTTCTATGGGAAATACCAATTTCCTCCAAGCATATATAGTAAATCCATAGTAAAATATAAGTATTTTAATAAAAATGTTATTTGATTAGCATACCAATTATCTGTATACACAGCTGCATCTATAACCTATTTACAAATTCTAAATACTTTTATAATCAATCTTTTTGCTAAGTATTTTAAATACTCCTACAAGTAATTTTTACTATTATTCAGCACAAAGAACAAACATATTTTATATTACCCAAATCTATCGCCATCATGTGGGACTTAGCCAGTCCCACATGATGAGTTTTTATTGTACCAATTAAAAACAATGACAATTGCCATGTGACCATTATTACATCATTTTTTACCTTAAGTCTTTTTTTAAAAAATATTTTATTTCTTTATTTTTAGAGAGAGAGGAAGGGAAGGAGAAAGAGAGGGAGAGAAACATCTGTGTGCGGTTGCCTCTCACGTGCCCCCCACTGGGGACGTGGCCCACAACCCAGGCATGTGCCCTGACAGGGAATCAAACCGCGACCTTTTGGTTCACAGCCCACGCTCGATCCACTGAGCTACACCAGCCAGGGCTGACCTTAAGTCTTTATAAGCAAAATTGACAACTATCATCTCTTGTTGCAGCAACAGAGTCTGGAGCAGATATAACATTATGTATTCAAATATCTCTCATTTCCTACAGAGCACACAGTCAAACTACTTTAGCCAGTTTGTTACTCTGCTTGTTACTCTGTGTTGGATGGATTTGTGTCTTGAAATATACCAACCTGAGTACTCAATACTATTTCCTTAAAAATCTGTTGCTCTAGGCAATATTCACAATGTGGCCTTTACCTTTTTAATTTTTTGTATTTGCTAGCCTTCATTTAAAAATTTTTTCAGCTATAGTTAACAAGCAGTATTATATTAGTTTCAGATATACAACACAGTAATTTGCATAGGCATTCATGTAACTTACAAAGTGATCACCTCAGTAAGCTATACCCATCTGACACCATACACAGTTTTTACAATATTATTGATTACACTCCCTATGCTGTACCTTACATCCCTGTGACTGTTTTATAGCTGTTAATTTATACATCTTGATCCCTCCCCCTTTTCACCAATCTCATCTGGCAATGATCAAAATAACCTCTGTATCTATGAGCTTGTTTTTTGTTTTGTCTCTTTGTTTATATTGTTTTCTATATTCCACATATTAGTGAAACCATATGGTACTTGTCATATGGTAACTTATTTCACTTGGCATAATACCCCCTAGATATATCAATGTTGTCTCAAATGGCAAATTTCATTCTTTTTTATGGCTGAGTAATGTTCTGTTCTATATATGTACCACATCTTGATGGATACTTAGGTTGTATCCGTATCTTGCTTATTGAAAATAATGCCACAATCAACAGGAGTGCATATGTCTTTTCAAATTAGTATTCTGGATTCTTTGGATAAATACCAAATATTGGGATTGCTGGGTCATATGGTAACTCTATTTTTAATTTTTTGAGGAAAACTCCATACTGTTTCCATGGTGGCTGTACCAGTCCGCATTCCCACCCAAAGTGCATGAGAATTCCCTTTTCTCCACAACCTCCCCAGCACTTGTTTGCTGATTTGTTGATGATAGCCATTCTGGCAGGTGTCAAGTGATACCTCATTGTACTTTTAATTTGCATTTATTCCCTGAAGATTAGTGATGCTGAACATTTTTTCATATGTCTATTGGCCATTTCTAAGTCCTCTTTGGAGAAATGTCTATAGGATTATGTCTGTGTGCATGTGTACATGTATGCCTGTGTGTGTTAAATTTTATGAGTTCTTTAAATATGTTAGATATTAATCCCTGACCAGATGCATCATTAGCAAGTATCTTCTCCCATTCAATATGCTGCCTTTTTGTTTTCTTACTGTTTCCTTCACTGTGCAGAAACTCTTTAGTTTGATATAGTCCCAATTCTTTATTTTTTCTTTTGTTTCTCATGTCTGAGGAGCAAAGTGGCCACTAGTTAGAGCCCACGGTCAAATGCAAAATCATCTAAATTCTGTACACTGGTCTGCTGGACTCACTTTCTACAAAGCCATTTTCTACACTGTTTCCAAAGTGATCTCTCTCCAACACCCAAATCAGATCATAACGTTCCTTTAAATAACACCCTTTAAGATTTTCTAGGACTAATAAGGGTAGTCTTCAAAGTGTGCTGGGCAGGTGTCTGTAGGGCTACTACAAAGAGAGGAAGGCAGGTAGTGAGTCATGCAGGGGCCTGCTGCTCCTTTTCCAGAGCAAATCTACTTTGTTCATGTACATTTTTACGTAACAGAATTTCATCTGAGATTGTCTGGAATGTTATTTAGCATTGCTTTTCAGTGAAAGGTAAAATCACCAGTCTTGTGAATAGACCATTTATCTAACCCTGGCATACAAACCCCTACCTACCAATCTTACATCATACCTCTGCAATTGTTTGCTGTTCTTAAAACACACCAGTTTTATACAACTTCAGGCTTTATCTAGCACCCACATTTTAGTATTGTACATGCAGTGCCCTCATCTACAATGCCTATCTTCTTACCTTCCTTCATTAGCAAGTTTCAATGCCCTTCAGGCTCAGCTAATTACAACCACATCTGGAAGCCTTCCTTGACTTGTACATGTGCCTTGCTTATAACTCGATTATAATATACAACATTGTACATCAACATTATTAGTCCAGGTAATTGTTTTATCACTAGATCTACCAAACTTGGCCAATCAGAATCACTTGGAAAGATCTTTAAAATACAGATTCCTCAGCCACACTAGGAACGACTGCAGTAGACAGTTTGGTATGTAAGGACTAGGTCTCAATTCTTTTTTCCCCTACCTTTATTCCGAGAACAAACATTTATTAAATTAAAAAATAATTTCTCTGAGAAGATAATATTTAGCCAAAAATCATTAAAAAAGACTTCTTTATTCATATGAACTTGTTTCCTTACATGAAATTTATATATCAGAAAGGTGAACTGGGACTTCTGGCCAAGATGGAGGCATAGGTAGATACACTTTGCCTCCTTGCACAACCTAAAGAAGGACAACAAAAAATTAAAAAACAAAAAATAAGCAGAACTGCCAGAAAATAGAACTGTGTGGAAGTCCAAACCAAGGAGTTAAAGAAGAAACATTCATTCAGACCAGTAGGAGGGGCGGAGATGGGCAGCTGGGGTGGAGAGGATGAATGGCAAGGCAGTGGATGGAAGACCTGTTGGGCGAGGTGGCAGTTGGCAGATTGGGTAGTCCCACATTTGCATGAGGATATACCAGGAGGAACAACTGGGGAGCAAGACAGACCACACAACCCAGGGTTCCAGTTCAGGAAAAGAAAGCCTCAAAACACCTGGCTATAAAAACCTGTGGGAGTTGCAGTGGCAGAAACTCTTAGATTCACAGGAGAGTTCCTTGGAGAGACCCACAGGGCCCTAGAAGGTACACAAACCCACCCACCCAGGAACTCAATTTGCTTGTGGGTAGCAGCAGAAGTGACTAAAAGCCTGGAAGCCAGCTGAGAGCTGAACAAGTGGCATTGTTCCCTCTTGGACCCCTCCCCCATATAATAGCACCACCACACAGTGATGTGGGTTGCCCAGCCTGGTGGAATACCTAAAGCTCCACCCCTTACTATGTAACAGCTGTGCCATGACAAAAAAAAATATGGCCCAAATAAAAGAACAGATTGAAGCTCCAAAAATAGAACTAAGTGATAAAGAGATAGCCAACCTATCAGATGCAGAGTTCAAAACACTGGTAATCAGAATGCTCACAGAAATGGTTGAGTATGGTCACAAAATAGAGGAAAAAATGAGGGCTATGGAAAGTGAAATAAAGAAAAATGTACGGGGAATCAACAGTGAAGGGAAGGAGACCAGAACTCAAATCAACAATTTGGAGCACAAGGAAGAAATAAACATTCAACTGAAACAGAACAAAGAAACAAGAATGCAAAAAAAATGAGGAGAGGCTTAGGAACCCTGAGGACAACTTTAAGCACTCTAACATCTGAATTATAGGGGTGCTAAAAGGAGAAGAGGAAGAGCAAGAACTTGAAAACTTATTTGAAAACATAGTGAAGGAGAACTTCCTCAATCTGGCAAAGAAAATAGACTTCCAGGAAGTCTAGGAAGCTCAGACAGTCCCAAAGAAGTAGGACCCAAGGAAGCAAACACCAAGGCACATCATCATTACATTACCTAAGATTAAAAATAAGGAGAGAATACTAAAAGCAGCAAGAGAAAAGGAGATAGTCACCTACAAAGGAGTGCCCATAAGACTATTAGCTGATTTCTTGGAAGAAACCTTTATACGCAAGAAGGGGCTAGAAAGAAGTATTCAAAGTCATGAAAGGCAAGAATCTACAACTAAGATAACTCTATCCAGAAAAGCTACCATTGAGAATGGAAGGGGAGATAAAGTGCTTCCCAGATAAAGTCAAGTTAAAGGAGTTCATCATCACCCAGTGCTTATTATATCACATGTTACCAAGGGACTTATCTAAGAAAAAGATCAAAACTACGAACAGTAAAATGACAATAAACTCACAACTATCAACAATTGAACCTAAAAAAAAAAAGAACAACGAAGCGAAGAACTAGAACAAGAACAAAATCACAGAAATGGATACCATATAGAGGGTTATCAGCAGGGAGGGAGAGGGTGGAGGATGGGGGAAATGGTATAGGGAATAAGAAGCATAAATGGTAGGTACAAAATAGACACAGGGAAGTTAAGAAAAGTACCAGAAATGGAGAAGCCAAAGAACTTATACATACAACCCATGAACAAAACTAAGGGGGATGTGGATGCTGGTAGGAGAGGGAGTGCAGAGCAGAAAGGAATAAAGGGGAGAAAAAAAATGGGACAACTGTAATAGCATAACCAATAAAATCTATTTTTAAAAAAGCTGAACTGAATTCCTAAAAAGCTCAATGTAAAAGACTTAGTTTTATTTTTGTTAAGATTTTATTTATTTATTTGTAGAGAGAGGGGACAGGAGGGAGAAAGAGAGAGAGAAACATCAATGTGTGGTTGCCTCTCATTCACCCCCTACTGGGAACCTGGTCTGCAACCCGGGCATGTGCCCTGACTGGGAATCGAACCAGTGACCCTTTGGTCCACAGGCTGGCACTCAATCCACTGAACCACACCAGCCAGGGCTCAATGTAAAATATTTTAGAAAAGAAAAATATGTCCTTGGTAATTAATACCTTAGGGTAACAGGGGATCAGAATTCAGCAGCTTTCTGTGAATTTTTAGTCTGAAGAGAGCAAGTAAAAGAAAGTAGACATTGTTTTGGTTCCCTAGCTTTTAGCTTGTTTTTGGATTTCACGTTTAAGTTTCAATAATTATCAAGAAACTTAACTATAATATTTAGATTACAATAAGCTTGATGTAACATATTATACAAAACATTTCATCTTCATTGATACAGCTTCAAGATCTTTAAACAACAATCTTTTAAATTTAACCACAGACTTCTTTGGAAAAAAATGTACGAAAACACTATCCTATTCAGAAAAAAACTTCTATTGCTTACTACTGCCCTCTAGTGAATTACCAGAAAATCAACAAGGTTAAAGAGATATTACTTAAAATGCTTTTAAGTTGCCTATAATTGCCTTCAATTTCATTTGTTTCAGCTTCCAAACATAAATCACCACCTGTATTTTAAAACCCAAGATCTTTTGAAAGCATATATATATATATATATAAACTACAAATATGTGTAATACCTTCTTACGCTGTCAAGTTTAAAACAGTACCTTTTCCCTACATGTATCTCCTCTAAGAATGATAGTTTCCACCTATGAGCCTTAGATTATTGCAAAGAATGAACACCAGGAAGTGCCTTTAAACCAAATGTTTTGTATATACTTATAACACTTATGACTCAAGTACATGTGTGCTAATATGACTAATGAAACAATTCATTTAACATGTACTCAATAAGATTTCCCTTCCACATATTCACTGATTCTAAGATATGTATTCTCTCACATTTAACATCAGTGAAATCTGAATGCATCTTATAATCACTGGCTGGGCGGAAGTCATGACATGGCTGTCATTACCTGCACATTCACAAATTTCATCATGGCTGGTTGTAAAACAGTTACTTCTTTGGTTGAATTATATGCCTTCTTGGTAAAACTACTGCCACCTAAAATGGCTTTTAAGATAGTACATTTTGACATTGAAACAAAACGTTAATGTGTGAGGAAACATGAACAAAAGAGCAAATAATGAAGCAAATATTCACTGGAACAATGGGTATAATTCTGTTTTCTCGCAAAGCAACAGTCAACAATTTTATAAACTTAAGAAAGGAAGATATACAAAATAGAAGCCATTTTGCTACTTAGGTAAATGCAAAAAGATAGCCTTTCACATGGCAAAATAAGAAACAACTACAAAACAACAATGAAAAAGCTTAAACTTATACAATGGATATGTTAGCAGCTTCAAAGAAAATCTCAGACACAAGAGTGGAGCTTACAAGAAAAGCTGTGTCATCAATTCTCTGGATAGCATAAAAGTTAATCTTGTCTAATAAATACATGAATTATTTCAAAAAAAGTGATTCAGAAGCTTCACATTCCCGATGTCAAGTTTTAAGAATACATTTCCAATTTATTTCACTTGTATTTTCCTTGTTTTGTATGCTGAAGAGTGATATGATTTTTAAAGTATTCATATAAGTCTAAAAACTCACTAAATATAAAGCAAAAATTATAAATAAAAAAGAGCACGGGCAGAGATCTTTTCTTCATAGTGGTGCATAGAACACAGGTGCATCTTACAACCTGTGTCACAGACTCAGTGACACTCAGTATCACCTGGAAGGCTGAGAAATTTGACTTCTAAAAGGGATTAGCATCTGCAAAGATTATTGAGAACCACTGCTGTCTTTATTTCTATTTTTGAATCCTTAATGTATCACTTTTTCTTTAATCCACTGATTTACAGTTTATGTAAAATGTATATAAAACTACACACACAAATAAAATTAATAAATATCCCAAACTATAGGTTCAATTTTTTACTAAGGGTATATAATAATAAGTTCAGTAGTCACTGCTTCTATAAGTACCTCCCCTGGTCCACATACTACATTTTTTTATGAAAATATCATTATTCAAAATTTCCCCACTTGACTGCACAAAAAAATTAAAGTATCTACATAAATATCTGTACCTAATTGGATTCTTTTTTTTTTTTAATTTAAAAAGTAGAAGATTCTCTTGCAATTTAAACTGAAAATAATAGGAGGGTTAATATGTTTGACATTACTCTTCTTTTAAAATTGCATGGCCAATTATTTGGCTATTCCTTAAGACAAGGTTCAGTGGATATAATCTTGGTAAAATTTAAATAATCAACGAGTTTATAAACTAAATAATATTTATCTAAGAAATTCATATTCGACAGCCATACATTACATAGATGTTTCTAGTTCCAATACTAACAGTTACAGATTGAATAACAGACATGATTTTACCTTTACTAATTAATTCTTTGTACTCAGGGTCAAATATGTTAAATATTAACTTCCCACTTCGGGTACCTTCATTAAAATGAATCCTCATCTACTTCCCATGAATATATGCCCTGTTCCATGTTCCACCATGAAAAGTTCAATTCTCAAGCTTTTATTGTATATAACAGGTTAGGAGACAATAATTAGTACTATTAACCACTTATCTATGATAAAACCATTTACCTATAAACAGGTGATTTTCAACTAGTTTTAAATAAAGTTTACATACTTTTAGCCCATTCGTACAGATGGAGAAGCTGGGGCTCAAATATCAGATTTCACGTAAAGACACTCACAACTCGTGCTCAGCTATGCCCGCCACGTTGCCCCTTTACACAGCCTCCTCCAGCCTACCCTTCTTCCTCTCTACACACTGGCCAGACTATGGCTTGGTAACAAAACATTCTTCCACTGAGTTTTGGGCATATCTTGTACTGTTCTTCATATAATGTTTATCTGTCTTTCCATCTTTCCACACATACCCAAGTAACTCCCATCCAAGTGTGAATGCCTCTTTGACTTATCTTTTCCTAATAAACACTTTCACTGATCATGACACAACTGCTGTTAGCATCTGGTTTACTTTAGCTGCAAGAGGAAAGAGGTGGGAACTTAACTTTGAATCATATGGAGAGTGAATATTCAACAATTTGAGCTACTAGTGACTACTAAATGGCCAACAGATTCCAAGACTCGGTGAACTGTTTAATTAAATCTTTACAACCTAATTAAATATTATTCCCATTGTAGCAATGAGTAAATTTAGATGGTAAAGTAGTTCAAGGGACCCATGGACTTAAGAGGGCTCAACATTTAAGCCTCTCCACTAAAAAGGATGTAATTTTATTCCTTATTAAACATATAACTCCTAGGTAGTTTGATCTTGATATGCTGTTACACTGGCCCCTCTCCCTTGGTTTTAGGCCTTAAGTGGCACCTCCCTACCTGGTTACCTCGTCCCCATCATAAGACTTTCTGATCAATGCCCTTCAGCCCAGCCCTCTGCGTTCTAGAAAAGTAAAGCTCTTCTAGGGATACCTTAACTAGGTATAATCATTTGGTTCAACTGATTGCTTAAATGTAATTTCAGTTTCAATTAATATAAATGATGGTATTACTTTGAAATAGACATATCTTTACACTGATACTGTTCCTACAAGATCTCTTCCAAAGACTTTTAATAATTTCACATTTTTCTCAATCCCACTTACCACCCACATCTTATTTATTCAGAGCCACCACAGTAACACTGTTAAAATGTTAGTCAGAGCCTATTGTTTTCCTTGAACACCTTCCAAAGGTTTCTAATCTCAATCAAGATAAAATTCAAATTCCTAACCGTGGTCTATAAGGCGCTACGTAACATGGCCTCTGGCTACCTCTCATCTAAGCTTGGGTCCTTCTTCCCCTTGTTAACTGAGCTCTGCCTCCTTGCTATCATCTGAATACAGCACACATGTGCTTACCTCAGGGTCTTGCACTTGTCTTCCCTCATAGCTAGCTCTTTCATTTTACTCAGCTACCTGTTCAAATGTCAGAAAAGCCACTCCTGACCTTTACAGCAGAATTAGCCTCCACTATTGCCTATCCCCTAATGCTGCCTTATTTTTCTTCCCAGCATCTATCCCTTCACCATAGGGAAGCAATTCTCCATGGGTCTCTCATTTCTGCACATCTTGCAAGCCAGACACTAATTGCCTTTCTATTATTTTTTTCCTGTAATATCTTTTCAAGTATGTTTGTATTGCAAATAGCCTTAAAAGAGAAAGATAACATCTTCCTCTGGAGCAAAGAGCAGGGGTGTTTACTGTCTATTATAAAAGATTCGGCTTCCCTAAACTCAAAGTTCCTTTCTTCTGTGTGAGTCTCATTAGGTGTTCTTCACATTGCCCCATGGGAAATGGGACAACATGAAGAAAATGCTTATCCTACGGCTCCTGATGCTGCAGTAAGTAATGCAAAGTTCTTTGTTTCTTACATCCTAGGCCAGCGTCAACGAACCTGTAGCAGGCTGCAAGTAGGGTAAAAACTCAGACCCTCCATAGTTCTTGATGCTGACCTTACATATTGGTTTCCTCTTTTCCATTTTTTTCCTCTTAATGTTTTATCAACTGCTATATATTCATTTCTCCTTTAGTTTTCAAAGCATTTTTATGAACAGTATCATCTGCCCTTCAAAAATCCTCAGAGGCATTTTCTATCCCCATTTAATAGGGAAGACACCGACCTAATAGGTTAAAAGACAAACCCCAAGCTCAGCATAACAAATCTGTCACAGAATAATAATTACAGTCCAGGTCTAACTTCTAATTTGTTATTAATTGTTGATTGCTTCTTAAAAGACAAATAACTCATGTGCTATACATTATTCACATGAGAGGACAGCTACCCAGATATCAGATGGCAAATTCCTTGTGTAATAATACATGAAAAAAATAAAATTGCCAATGAATAACAAAACTGAGTGCCAAACTAAGCACCAGAAATATATTAACATGCATGTATTTTAGACTTCATTATAAATTATGACACATGATTATGTAAAAAAACTAGATTCTATTATACTAGTAGCCTATCTCTTCTATGTTTAAAGGAAGATATATTAAAAAAACATGAAAAAGGAGCCCTGACTGGTGTGGATCAGTGGATTGAGCATAGGCCTACAAACCAAAAGGTCTCCAGTTCAATTCCTGGTCAGGGCACATGCCCGGGTTGTGAGCCAGGCCCCCTGTTGTGGATGTGAGGGAGGCAACTGATAGATGTTTCTCTCCCCCTCTTCTCCCTCCCTTCCCCTCTCTCTAAAAGAATAAATAAATAAAATCCTTAAAAATATATCAAAAAGGTTTTCTTTAAAACCAGCATTTTCCATCTTTGCAAGAATCAAGAATGTTCTAAACATAAAATACATTATTCTGAAAAGATTCCAAATAATTTAAAGCTTCCTGCACAACTCTCTTTTGGGAGACAGGTAATGAAGCATTTATTACTGGCTTTCCCTGTATAATTTGAGCCCCAAATCTCAAAGAACGGTCTATATGCAAGTTTGTCAGGCTATAGAATTCTTACCTTACCATTTCCAGGAAGATTGAAAAGAAATCAGTCTCTGAGAGTATCAGATTGGATTCCCGAGAAATATCAAGCTATGTAAAATATCTGATTTTAAAAGCCTTATAATTCCCAAGTATGATAAATCTACTGAATCAGTAACAGATAAATTCAGAGTTCTAATATGCTTATAAATCACTGAATCTATTAGCGCATGGTATATAACTTTCAAGGTTCATGAGTTATAACATTTGTTTCTGAATATAAAATTTCACAAATACAGATAAAATGACTATGACTTAGTAGTTAAAAATTAACCCTCTTCTTAAGTAAATGAGAAAAATCAAGAAGGAAGCACTAAAATATTAAAGAAAGAAAGAGGAATTAAACTCAATACACAGTGGGGCAAAAGTAGGTTTACAGTTATTTGTATGGAAAATACAAAAATAAACAAATAACAATACAAAAATAAATTTTGTTTCATATACTCACAACTATAAACCTACTTTTGCCCCACTCTGTATATGACTAAGGTAAAAATAATTGCTTCATAAAGGGATGCTCATATTTTAACTCGACAATCACCATGATACAATACTCACTGTGTAAGTTATAGCTGCCAACATTCCAATCAAGGTCAGAGAGCTAATGGAAAATGACAAAGCAGCCAAACCATCTGCAAAGAAAAAAAAAAAAACAACACTTAGAAAAGTAGCGATATACTCTTCAAATGTTTATATGTAACAAATCAGTATAAAAATGTAAAAAGTGGTTTTGTTACACATTTTGAAATAATAAACCCAATATGTATTCCCTCATCCTTGAAGTGCTAAAACTCCAAGTGGAGAAAAGTATTTTCAAAGGGCTCTTCATAAATGGATTTATAAAAGATCTTTCTAAGATTTTCCTTCCTTCACCTCTTAAAATTAAAGAGGAATATTACTCATTTTTGAGCCTAAAGTGAAATTAGCAAAATATCAGATACTCAAAAGGTAGCAAAAATTTTTAATTTTCTGGTCTTTTTCAATGGCAGGTCATGAGAAACAATATTACACAGGAAATCCACTGACCCTGACACCTTCTCCCCTCTCCCCTCAATCCTGATACTCCTAGTTTCTTTATGACGAATTGTCATATAAATGTTTAATAAATAGCCTAAAACTAAAATCTTAGAAAGTTTATTCCACTTTTTAATTTGAAAGGAGATAACCTACCCACCTGGCAGGAAAAAAAAAAAGCAAACGAACAGAAACTAGAAAAACAACACCAAAACTGAAAAACCATGTTAACGAGTTAGATTTCAGAAATCAAAAGCCAATGAGTAAAGAGCAGGGGTAACCCTTTCCAACAAATACACCAAATTATGCAATAAAATACTATGCAAATTTGAATATTCTTTAATGGGAGTAATACTAACTTTTTGAAATGATCTAGTTAAAATGTAGGCCCTGTGGAACTAAATAAAATTTTGATTAACCTAGTGAATCAATATGAACCTTTTCATAAATAATAATACTGTAAAATTAGAATAACCTACCTTCTTAAAACCCACATTTCAGTTTGCATATAACATTTGCAGAGAGCATATCAACATATTCACAAATGATGCAAGGTAAATTTTTAAGCCTTAATTTTTTAAAAACTATAAATACTACATTTTATCAAATCAAAGACATTGATGCTATTATTTTCTTGGTCCTACTAGGAATATCAACAGAAGGTGCTCACATGACTATGAGGGGTCTGGCATTTGGCTAATAGCAATTTTAAGATATTTACCACCACGTATAATATACATCCCCAAATGAAGGATGTAAAAATGTGAAAGAAATACATGTTAGACTTGATAAAATGGAGTTTTATGATAACATATTCAGACAATTTAAAGTTAACGTCACTAATAGTGGTAAGCAAAATGTACTCTAGGATATGGTGTTAAGATTTAATATTTAAAAAATAATCTTAAGACTAAAGAGAATGATATTACAGAAATTAAAACAGCACTACCTACATAATCAATGACTCAAGTTATAATGATACTAAAAAACTAGGATAACTTTATAGAAAAATGCTTAGGGCAGTAGAGTAGAATAACTATTCAAGAGACTTGAAAGAGTTAACTTCAAGAAAAGAAGTAATTTATTTCTTAGCAATAGGATCAGGTGCATAAATCCTGACAATTCATTATTACTAGACACCAGGCCTGCTATCCTTATTCTTGCTGGTATCAGCAAGATATTAATGGACCACAATTTACAAGATGAAATCTTAAGTGGAAAGCAAGAATATTAAGAAGTTGTACAGCAAAGATTCCAAGACTTAATTTAATCACTGTTTAATACTATATCTGTATAAATAGAGAAATGCTGATTGAAGGATATATGGTGTCTATAAAAAAGAATACAAAAGCAATAAAAATTCTCAGCTTGTTTATAAAACAAATATTCTAGTTTTCTTTAAAAATAAGTTATTATGTTCAAATATACATAAAATTCTGAGTAATAAGTACACATTCTTATTTGATATCAGTTTCTAATGTATTTTTCAATGGGTGAACAACTTCCTTAACCTAACCTCCTGAACCTATTGGTTGTCCTCTAAAAACTTAGGGCATGCTGATTAAGTAAAGAAACCTTCAACAGGCTGACAATGACCGGAGGGGAGAAGGGAGGAGATAATGGGGGAAAAGGGTGAAGAGTTTGCAGGAACAACTATAAAGGACACATGGACAATAACAAGGTGGGGTGGAAACAGGGGAGGGAGGTGGGGAGGACTGGAGTGGTGGGGAGGGGTGGGGGGAAAAGGCAGAAAACTATACTTGAACAACAATTAAAAAAGAAGAAGAATCCTTCTAGAAGAGCAACTCCAAAATGTTTCGATGAGGTAAATCGATACAATATTAGTTAATTCACAGGAAATTTGTGCCACTTATAAATGATCACTTAATTATGATCAAACAGCAATATAAGGCTCTTCCACAGAGTTTGTAAATATTTTTAAAAAACAATTATCTAGCACATTTCTTTAAAATATTTTTCTAACCCTGGCTTGTGTGACTCAGTGGATTGAGCTTTGACCTGTATGCAAACCAGAAGGTTGCACCCAGTTCCATTCCTAGTCAGGGCACATGCCTGGGTGGTAGGCCAGGTCCCCAGTTGGGGGTGAGGAAGAGGCAAGCGACTGATGTGTCTCTCACACATCGATTTTCTCTCCCTCTCTTTCTCCCTTCCCCTCTCTCAAAATAAATAAGTAAAATATTTTTCCACATTATCCAAAATGAATTACAAACAGCACAGTAATTATATCTCCATTGTTAAAATATTTTGAAGATATTTTCTCTTCAACATAGTAAAATGAAGAAGTCAAGAGACTAGTTACTTAATAGCTACATGAATAAAAGTGAATCTTAACAACATAAACTTCCTTCCTAATTTGTCTAGAATACTTTTAACTACAAATTGAAAAAAAATATTTATTTTTTATATATTTTTAAGAATTTATTTATTTTGTAGAGAGAGGAGAAAGGAGAGAGAAAGAAGGAGAGAAACATCAATTGGTTGCCTCTCACATGCCCCAAACTGGGGATCCGCCCACAACCCAGGCATGTGACCTGACCATGAATGGAACCAGTGCCCTTTTTGGTTTGCAGGCCGGAGCTCAATCCACTGAACCATACCAGCTAGGGGTGAAAAATTCTTAACAGAGCAAAAATAGGCTACTCAAAAAGTCCCAATGGTTGTGAAATACAAATTATTATGGATTTTTTTTTAAAGAATACTTACGACTACTTCCAAGTTCTTCAAACAAGAACTTCACTTTTTCCCACTCTGTGGAATTTTTGCTATTGGGAACATTCAATGGAACAAAAGCACTACAAAGGAGAAAACAGCTCTGTTTAATAGTTTAAAAAAAGATAAAAGGTCAAATAAATAGTCTGAAACTCAATTTTTAGTAATTTTGGTTAAACAAAGATAAACTTTCCCAAAAAAGAATTAGCAAATAAAATCTGTACCACATACAGAGGGTGTGAAAAGTTTCTTGCCTATGTGTTTACTATATCACAAATTTAATAGTTTTATTACTGAATTCAGTATAGTATCCTTTGTCATCTTTTTTAACTTATTTTCCACAGTCAAAAATATCTTGAGAAGGAGCCATAAACTAAAGATGGTCAAAAAGCTCCTTGGCATAAAAAAGATCTCTGTATTAAACCAGGAAAACAGAATATAAATATATGTAATGAGTTCAATATATAAATATATGTATAGAAAAGAATAGAAAGGAAATATATCAGAATAAACAGTAAACATCTCATTGTGGGATTAGGGATGATTTTTACCTTCCTCTTAGTATTTTTCTGTGTCTTGCAAGATTCTACCTAATACACAAAATGAAAGTAGTTTCTATTTTTCAATCCACAGGTGAAGGGGGACCATGGTAATAAAGAGATAGCTGGCTTCCCAGGATTGGTCTAGGAGCTTAGACTGGGCAAAAATGGAAGGCAAGGACGGGGGAAGACAGTCACCATTACCTAGCTCAGACACTAGAAGATATGACATTAAGGTGAAGGGCTGAGTATCCCTTAGATTGTAAATGTGGACAATCAAAGAGGAACATAAGAAGTAACTCTACTGCTTCCTCTCTTCAACCTAATTTTAACTGTAAGCAAAGCAGTAAGGTCTATCCTCTTTTGTAAAGAGGAAATATGAATTAAGTTCACCAATACATTAATGGTTAAGGATTCTCACTATAATAAGATTTGTGTGGTAGAAAGGTATAGATGTTTTCTTAATCTCAGTCCCTCTTGAAAAAATGAATAGAGTATCTCAGCTTTCAAAAACACACATCAGATCAAGATAAGAACTGGAGGCTTGTAAAATGATAAATTGCTTTTACACTCTTGAAAATAGTAAAACTGAAAACTAGTTAGTAAAAATATTTTACACCCAATCTGACTCAGTGAATAACCTTAATACAGATTATTTCTCAGTAAGAGACAAAGGAAGGGCTAATAAATTTCAGTAGATATGAAAGTACAATAATTCAACAGAATTGAAAACAGGATTTTCACCTCCTACACTCAGTCATCAAATCATATTTATCTTCCAAATAGCTTTCCTGTCTCTTCCTCTCTGCTCTTTTCAACTACTAGAGTTGAGACCCTCATCTCACCTGAACTACTACAATGATTATCAAACTGATTAGGTAGTGGTTACCTAAATGGTCTTCCTGTCTACCATTTATATTTCACTTCTCCAACTCAGCTCCCAAATGACCCTTTCAATGAATCATCCTTCACACTGTTGTAATTCTTAAAGCAAATTCATGTATATTTACTTTCACGATTCACACTCACAAATACATACACATCTTCACTGTCCTTCAATTTCCAAGCAGGATAAAACTCAAAATTTCTTAAACATCGTATGTCACGGTCTGTCATTCGTCCACACAAATATGTTAATACGGCACATATTCAGCCTCTTGGTGGCTGTGTGTTATGGATTTAACTGGGTCCCTTACTAGCAGAATGTATATGCAGAAGCCCTAACCTCCATATGGTGGTATCTGGGGGAAGGAGGAAAAGTAAAATGAGGTCATAGGGTAGGACCTCAGTCTGATGGAACTGGTGTTCTCATAAGAGAAAGAGACACCAGACAGCACTTTCTCTCCCCGAGTGACAGCACAGAGAAAGGTCATCTGAGCACACACTGAGAAGGAGGCTGTCCACCAGCCAGGAAGAGAGCTCTCACCAGAAACCCAACTCGCCAGCACCTCGATCATGGACTGCTATCTCGCCTCTAGAACTGTGAGAAAATAAATGTCTGCTGTTTATGCCAGTTTAAGCAGACTAATACGCTGTACCTGCTGTTCATCTTTTTTCTTCTAGTCTGCTAACTTCCACTCCTTTTTCAATCCAATTATTACTTCCACTTAGGTCTTCCCTGATTCTGCAAGGCAGAATTCCTACTGCAAGGGTAGAAACTTACTACTCCACCATAAACACCTGGTATCTATCTCTTATTAGAGCACTTAAATATTGCAACTCAAGTTATTTGCATCTCTACCCATCATGAACATGAAGGCCAGAGACCACAACTCTAAGACCTTGCACAGCACCAACACACAAGTGCTCTAAAAATGTTAGCTGCACTAATTAGCTAAACCTAGAACACATTTGTGCCATTAAATTATCTTGTTTTGGCAAAACTATATCATTTAACAAAAACTAGGAATATGTCACCTTCAAGAAAATTACAGGAAATTTAGTCAATCACTTAACCTAAATGTTTACCTCATTCAAATATTTACATATGTTAATGGGAAGAACACTATTTTATATAACCAAAACACTATAATCTTCTATTCACAAACTTCAGACTGTGAAATAAATACAGGAATACACATACCCTCCCCCTGTATCAGTGACCAAGATGACGCCTTCACCTCAAATACCACTGAGAAAACAGAAGCCGATCAGAGAGGAACTCTCATTTGTGCACCAAACCTACGACCTACCTGCACCTCTTCATTTTATCCTTCTGATAACAGTAGAAGAAATATCCTGCAACCTGGATCAAAGCCTTGCACCTACATGGGTGCTTTGGATGCCACTCCTCCTGGCCTGTTACACACCGATAACATTCTCACTTCAACTGCAAAAGGATCCTGGTATTGAGAAAGCCAGGAGGAGACAGGTAATATCTGGCAATCACTGTCCTATTTCTCATACTACACAAAACATAAAACTTACTGGAAATAGATACTGCTATTGGAAGAGCACAGACTAAAATTTGAGTTTCCTAATGCCTGGCTCTGGAGACATACTCAGTATCTCTTCCTGAATGCCTATAAAACTTACCATGAACCAGACTAGGCTTTTGATATTCTCCCACCAAACCTACTCCTCCTTCAGATCTGCCTGTCTCAGGTGATGATGGCCCTTCCTACTACTGAAGAATTTGCCCTTCCTACTACTGAAGAATTTGGCCTTACCTAAAAAGAGGTCTGAATTTTGCCTATGGTTCTGAGAGTTCATCTGTGTCACACCTGACAAGGAGTGTCTTCCTTTAGGGCACAGGCTGGTCACACCCAATCTTAGGTACTGGGACAGAAAGACCAACCCTGTGATTTAGGGTGGGAAGATTGGGTCAGGTGGCATCAGCTGACCAGGAAGCTGAGACAACCATGCAGACAATCAATAAATCAGACATGCCTGCGTAACAGCATCCCAATAAAAATTCTGAGCACCAAGGCTCATGTGAGCTTCCCTGCTTGGCACTAGTAGGTGCGTATTGTCACAGGGTGATGCCAGAAAGGTGGCATGTGCTAAGAATAACATCCTCCCAGACTGTGTCCTATGCATTTCTTCTTTTAGTTGATTTTAGCCAATATCCTTTACCTGTAATAAATGGTAACCATGAGTTTAATTGCCTCCAGTGAGTTCTGTGAATCCTTCTAGAGAATTATCAAATCTTAGGGTGGTTTTATAAACATCTCAAAATTGCAGTTGTTTACGAAAAGTAAGAAAAGTGTTCCTCAAACTTTGTAGTTTGGCTAATTCCAGGTACATTCCCAATTCTTCTTTCTCTCAGGCCTATCAGAAAATCCTGTTCTCTCTCTCCCCAAATTATAAGCACAAACAAATTACTACTGTGACCATCATGTCTTGTCTAGGTTATCTCAATAGCTAACAGATCTCATGTTTCTACCCTTACCCCATAAAGACAAATCTCAAAACACTACCCAGAGATCCTTTTAAAAGGTCAGATCATGTCATATCACAATTACAAAAACCCCTTCAATAGCCTCCCAGCTCCCTTAGAAAAAATGTCAAAGTCTTCACAATGGCCTCCGATGCCCTACTAAATTGGGCAGCTCTAGCAACCTCTGACGTACCTTCATCTACTTACTCCAACCTTCATTCATTCCACTCCAGCCGCACTGGTTTCCTCACTTTGTTCTGAACATACCAGACACTGTCCTGCCTAAGAGCGTGGCACTTACTCTTTTCTCTGACTGGAATGCTCCTTCCCGCACCTAGGTTCATGTCTCCCTCCCTTCCTTTAAGTGTCTTCTCAAATACCACCCTCTCAGCATTATCTTCACCAGTTTCATACCCCCGAAACAAACCATTTTTTGTTTACTTTCATTCTCTGTCCCCCTAACCCCGTCCTGAATGTATACTCCAGGAGAGGAGGGGTCTTTTCTGTTAACTGCTCTTTCACCAGCACCTTTAACAGTGTCTGAAACAAAATAGGTACACAATAAATATACGGAGAATAAGTGAATAATACATTGCTCAAAATGTCTAGTCAAACTTTTGCTCCTTGTTATTAGTGTATTTGCAAGGAACCATTTGCTTCACTTTCAATATACTGCTTCTAAATAAACAAACATCATCTAGAGAATCAGTTCAAACTTATTAGAATTGTGCAAAATGTAAACTTTGTAAATAAGATCTGAAGGTAATTTCCCATAAAAAAAAAAAAAAAGACCAGTAAATTTCAGAATAAACTTCAACATTCCTTTTGCTTCAGACAGATATTCTGGTCATTGTAAAGATTTATGGTTTTATTAATGGTTCTCAGCCATGCTCTAAATCAGGAATTGGCAAACTATTGACTGCCTGTGTTTGCATATAAAGCTTTATTGGAACTCAAGTCATATCATTTTGTTTATGTATTGTCTGCAACTATTTTAGAGCTATGAGAGAAGAGCTGAGTCCTAGAGTAGCGACAGAGACCACATCAAGCTCTAACCTAAATACTTACTATCTACCCTTAAAGTTTGCTAATCTCTGTTCTAGATAATTTAGGTTTACAGACAAGTGATCTCCACATAACAAAACAAATGAACATAACTAGATTTAGCTTTCTTTAAAAGGCTAACAATGACTTTTAAAAATAAACTCAATAGCTACATAAGTAGCGAAACCACTAAAAAGTGTCCTTTCAAAAAGTATTTTTTTATGACACATGCAGACACATGCAGGCAGGCAAAGGGAATTGGAAACATGCCTTGAATACAAGACATCTGCATTCTAAGAAGCCTAGAACTACAAAAAGTTACTGACCAGTTTTATTCCCATCACAGATTGTATTCAATAAATGAACATTTTCATTTACTGAAACTTCTAAGATTAAATATTAAACAGAAACTTTAAAAAACTTATTAGCTCCTCATGTATTTCCTAACAAAAGAGGGTCAAGACTTACTTAAACAAGAATATATGTCTTGTATTAAAAAGGACAAATGTTTTCCAAAGAGAAAATTTTAAATGTATTAAACATGTGCAAAACTTTATTAACATTAGTATTAAGGAAAAAGAACTAAGGGAAAAACTCACTAAAAGATTAATTCAACAATTTAAAAACTGATGTGTCTAATCTAAAAAGATGCACAGAGAAGAATTTTCATCAAAGTGTTGTTTATAAGAATGGGACAACTGCAAGCATCATAAATGTCCAAATAATCACCACTAAAAGATCCAGTAAATTGTTGTATCTTAAGGAAATGCAACACAGACAAAATTGATGGGTCTACATTATTCTGAAAAGATGCCTACCATATTTCAACAAGTAAATTATCAAAAATTCCATAAAACAGAATCACATTTGTGTAAAATTACAACATGGAGGATTACAACATGTATGTATGGATGAGGGACACTTGCATGTACCCTACCACATAGAAAATGTCTAGATAAAACAATGCGAACAAAAAGGTTAATTGTGATTACTGCTTGGTGGTGCCATAAAAGGTGCTGTGTTCACTTTTTTACATTGTTTTTATTTATTTTTTATTATTAAAATAATGCTATTTTTATTGTCGGGGGGAATCAACACTTACCCAATTAAAAGAAGAAGTGCACAAATCACAGCAAACCCCAATGTGTACTTAAGTGCCGTTTTAATTTGCTAGATGGCAAAGGGGAAAAAGTATAGCATTTAGTAAGATCTTTAAAATATAATAGCATTGCTACAATATGACAGTATTTTCACATCAAATGTATACTTATATTCCCTCTGTAAAGTTTCCCTTGTTAAAAAAAATCTTAAATTTTAAAGAAAAACAATGCATATGCCACATCTTAAGTACCTTTGCAAACTACACTTGACTTAAAATCTTTTCAATAGTTAGTCTTGTGAAAAGCAGTACACTTATAGCATAATTAATTCTCCCATAGATGGCTTTATTAAAATTATTAGACTTAATAAAATATTCCCCCAAACAGGAAGCAATCAAATTTGTAATATCCTCACCATTTGGGGAAATAATATACATGTATGTGTATATTATATTTAAAATGTGATATGTATATTTATTTAAATAAAGTATATTTAAAACATATAGAAATATATAAAACATATTATACTGGGACTGTTCTAAAAACTTTACATATGTTAACTCATTTCATTCTCACAATAACCCTTAGATGTTCTCATTCCAGTTTAGAGAAGTTGAGGCCCAGAGAGGTTATATAATTTGCCATAAGTTATATTAGCTGGTAAGTGATTAAACAAGAACCTGAAACCAGAAACTAACTCATGTCTTCAAAATCTGTGTTTTGCTCGGTGCCCACAATATAATGCAAACATAAAGAAAAACATAAGCTGAATTTTCATTCTAAATATGGAAGAAAAGTTAATCTCAAAGAAGTTAAATCAGTTAGAGAAAACTATTTGTTTCTCAGCCTATTGAAGTCTCTAAAAATAACCTTTTAAAAGTTAAATTCATACCCTGGCTGGTATGGCTCAGTGGATTAAGCACCAGCCTACAAACCAAAGAGTCGCTGGTTCGATTCCCAGTCAGGGCACATGCCTGGGTGGCAGGCTGGGTCCACATTTGGGGGCGTATGACAGGTAACCACACATTGATGTTTCTCTCCCTCTCCTTCTCCCTCCCTTCCCCTCTCTCTAAAAATAAATAAATAAAATCTAAAAAGAAAATTTTTTTAAGTTAAATTTATACTTCATGTGATAAATTCTTATTTGCAGAGGAGTTAAGATAGTCTTTAGGGAAAAAAATCATAAAGTAAAGGTAAGGAGGATCTTAAGATTAACCAAAGAGCTGGAGAAGATGCACTTTAGAAAAGTGAATTGAGAGAGTTTATATCTCATTAAGTTTAAACATTAAATTTGTATTCAGTCACTTCACATTATATGCATTGGGTTTTCAAATACAGAGTTGAATTGTTATCTGCAAATAATAATTTTGACTTTCTTTATAAATATTTAAACATGTTATTTTTTTCCTCTAAGAAATTACACTGATTACCACTCTGGGGATCATTTAAAATATTGTTGATGTACTTGCTCCTGATCTCAATGCAAATGCTTTAAGGTTTTAATAAACATGATTAAGCCTAATACTGTCTTTTGAGTCAATGTATTTGTTTTTGTACTTAAATACAAAACACAAACATAGTATAAAACAAATTCCTCTAACTCAATAAAAAGACAAAAGACATTTTATTCTTTTTAGGCTGCTATTTCTCCCTTAAACTGGAAAAAAATGTTCAATTTTGACAAATACCTTTCCACATACAATTTGTTCTTTGATCTATTAGATTACTATACATTAATAGATGTGCTCCTCGGCTGGTGGGGCTCAGAGGATTGAGCGCCAGCCTGCAAACCAAGGGTTGCCAGTTCGATTCCCAGTTGGAGCACATGCCTGGGTTGCAGGCCAGGTCCCCAGTAGGGGGCACGCACAAGGCAACCACACATTGATGTTTCTCTCCTTCTCTAAAAATCAGTAAATCAAATCTTTAAAAAAAAAAAGTAAACATTAAAAAAATTACATAAATGTGCTAGTTCTAAACCAGCCATGCAAACTAGAGATAGGTCCAACTACGGTATACTTTATCAATGTATTTTTAAAATACCCTTGGCATTTGATTTGCTAATATTTAGTCAAGATGTTCATACCAATGCTTGGTGACACTGGTCTGAAGTTCTGAACGTGCAGACGTGCTATATTTATCAGGTTTTTGTTACCAGCGTTTTCCTGGATTAGTAAGAACAACCTGCAAGTGCTCCTTCGTGCCCTAGGAAAGGTGGCAGCGAACTACATCTCGTGGGCCACATGTAGCCCACCTCCTATTTTACTAGATCACACCATGCTCATTAAGTACCATCTCAGCCACTTTCACACTACAACAGCAGAGTTGAGTAGCTGAGACAGAGATTATATGGCCCTCAAAGACTGAAATACTACCTCACCTTTTACAGAAAAGTTTGCTGGCCCCTGCTCTAGGGGTCAAACGGCTCCAAAACAATAATCACAAGTCACATGTATCTATTAAGCACTCGAAATATGGCTAATTCAACTGGCATGTGCTGTTTAAGTGTAAAATACACTCTAAATTTCAAATAGTATGAAAAAGAAATTTAATGTCTCATTAATAATATGTTTTGACTCTAAGTGAAATGAGACTACTTGGAACATATGACATTAAATAGAATGCATCATTAAAATAATTTCAACTGTTCCTGAGTACTTATTTTAATGGGGCTACTAGAACATTTATTTAAATTTCACATGTGGCTCAAAATATACTTCTATTATATTAGCCCTGACTGGTGTGGCTCAGTGGGTTGGTTTGATCGCTGTTTTGATTCCTAGTCAGGGCACATGCCTGGCTTGCAGGCCAGGTCCCCGGATGAGGGCGTGCAAGAGGCAATGGATAGATGTTTCCTTCCCACGTCAATGTTTCTTTCTCTTTCTCCTGCTCCTCTCTTTCTCTGAAAATAAAATTTTAAAATATATGTGTGCGTGTGTATGTATATATACACATTTATATTTCTACTAGACAACACTGCTCTAAAATAAATTCAGTCACATCGTTTTTTAAAAAAGCAGAAATAATCATTCCCTCCTCTAAACTGAGAGCTCTAAATAATGATACTTACAGTACATTTGCCAGTATCATCATCATCCTTTTCTTCATAATAGAAGTAGACAAAAGGGATCCAGAGGAACACACAGAATAATATAACAGAATATAAGGCTGTGGAAAGAAATAATAAACTGAGTTCAACTAAACACATATGAACTTAAAAACTACTTATATTTATATCTACATCTATATCTATGTCTGTACCTGTATCTATGTCTATATATTCACACAGCAAATTCACTCCCCCATCTGACCCTTATACTCCTAACTCTATGTGTATATGTAATGTCCAAAATACCCTTTTCTGACCCCTGTCCCAAGAAATCAGTAACACTATTAGATAACAAAGCATAATTCGAGTAAGCTATGGAGCAGTTTTTAACAACAGTAATCATGACAATTCTGCCAATAATACTTGTGGCAGCTAACATCTGAGCTCTTACTATGTACTCAACAGCACAGTGCTAAGAACTTCTCGTGACTACCTCATTCAGATGAACTTAAATTTTTATATTCCTTCCAACTTAAAATTGGGTATAGCTGACACAACTGTTAGAGTTGCCAGTCGCTCAAGTTAAAGAAATAACTATAATTATACTGTTGTTTTAATAAAAATAATTTCCCTAATCTAAATTTCAAATATGCAGTGTTATGAAACTTATCTTATACAAACCAAGACAGAGAAAAGTACAATAGAACAGTAAAATTACATTCAAAGGTAACTAATATGAATTTACTATTTATCTCTTAAAGTAATGTTGAATTTGAGATACATTCAACCAACAGTAAATCAAAATATTTCTTTTAATTCATATGGAACTTAAAATTTGAACAGCCAAAGACAGAGTATAATTAATAGCATAAACAGCTTTTTGAGACTTAACAAACCTACCTAAGAAACCTGGTTTTCAAATCTTCTGTGTATTTAAATGTATCTGCTATACATAAGTTCATGGAAAACACAGTAACGATATAATTATGTAAACCAAACACAGGATGACAATGATTAAACTCCTTTGTAAAAGAAAGCATTTGTTAGTAATGTATAATAAAACCTCTGTTTTCTGTTGGAAGGAATAACTGTATGAGTTATAGAATTTTTAAACAATCCTAATACTTGCCAGCACTATACCTCATCTATCTGGAGGCCGGTTATAAAACAGCTCTCACTAACTCCAACATAGCTAAAAAACACAGAACAACGAGCCCTAAATAACCAACAGAAAGGTCAGAATTCATTTACATAAGTAACCAGAAAATGACTGTCGGCATACTGAATTTTGCCACTACAGGTATTTCGTGAAATTTGTGCAATCTTTTACTGTTTTGAGAAACTAACAGACAGTAAATCATTAAGGGTAATGAATATTGGTGTTTCTACTACAGATCAGGGAGTAGTTAGCATTAACATTTCCATTACAAATCTAAGACCAAATGGAAATAAATATTTCCAGAAACTTTCCATGCCAGAAACTTTGATAAACAGATGCACTAAGGTTTGGGTTCAAGGTCAGTATGCCACTTGTCTCTGTTACATGGTGAATTTGGCCTTTAGCTAGCTGAAGAGCCTAATGACTATTTTATAAATATTCCTAGTATCCCTGAAATTATGTGATAAATGATCTTTTAACTGCATAAGTTACCATCATATTTAATTAACATAAGGTGTAAAATTCCTATAATGCAATAAAATACAAATAACTCTTTTTTAAATGGGCAAGACAGATACTTCATCAGAGAAGATAAACAAAATGGCCAAAAAGCATACTTTAGAAGGTGTTCATCATTGTTCATCATCAGGAAGATACAAACTAAAACTACTATGAGATAGCACAGACCCCAAGAATAGCTAAAATTAACCTTGTAATCCAGGTGTTAACAAGAATGTAGAACAACTGATATTCCTGTATTCTGCTGTAGAGAGTATACAATGGCACAACATTGTAGGAAACTAGTAGTTTCTTACCAAGTTGAACATATAATTACCATATGACCCAACAATTCCAATCCTCTATTATTGAAGTGAAACAACATGTGCAAAGTGTTTCTGCCCAGAGAAGCTGCCTGAGCTGCAGATTCCAAGGCTTTTATTGGGCACTTGTAATACAGGCACATCTGCCTGGTTGACAATCTATGGTGACCAAAACTACAGATCTTGCCAAGACGCACAGCAAGTATTCACCATAAATCATGTTTTGCACAATCTAAACAACCTGGCACAGCATGGTTCATATTCAGTTGTACAAAACCACCTTATCAGTTAGAAACATAGGGAACAGCTCAAGGACTAGGTTCCCAGCAGTTAATCAAGGGTCGGCCACACAAGCAGGCCTTCCTGAAGACAGGCGAAAGTAACACTTCCACTAGAATGTTCAAGCAGTATTATTCAGTGACAGAAGCTGGAAATGACCCAAATTTCCATCAACAGGTGAACTGATAAGCAAACTGACTGTTACTTTAATAACTATTACATAGCAATAAAAAAGAAGTTACATACACATAAGACAAAGATGAATCTTACAGCTCTTTACTGAATAAAACACCCCTAAACACCAGAGTACGTTTTCTATTACTGAACTTAATGAAATTCTAAAACTGGCAAAACTAACTGATCATGACACAAGGCAAAAAAGTGGTTGGTGGGGGCAGCAGCTGTCTGTAAAGAGACAAGAGTATGTACAGCAGGCATTGCTCCTACACGTGCTGGTGAGGATAGTCGGAAAAAGACAGTTTCTAGAAATCACACCTGGAAGAAGTGGGGAACACACTATTCTGAGTGATCTGTATTCTCTCTCAGCAGTCTGGGATTCAAAATAAGAGTGGAACAACTGCTCTAAATCTTTGTCTCCCTGACACCACATTCTAAGCTATCTTCCAGATACCTGACTGTTCTTCCTCAGTGTCCTTTGCAAAGATTTCTGCCTTTAACCCACAAATGTTATAAAGACAAAATTAACATTTGTGTGTGTTTCACATCAGTTGGGCTTACAAATCTGTAAATGGAAAAAGTACTGCCACCACTACCAAGAAACAGAGAAAAGTGTTTCAAGTTCTACTTCAAACTAATAGCTATTTTCAAGGGAAACTTATTCCTAACTACGGGATACGAGTGATGACACATTCACATCCTGACATCTTTATAAAGTTTGCTTACTTTTAAATGTTTTTGTTAAAAATCTACTAGTAAATAAAAGATAAAGAGACTATTTGGTTTAATTGTTTCACTGACATCAAAGTAATATGTTAAGAAAACATTTTAAAACCTCATGACCACAGACATTGGCAAAATTATACTCATGGGGACATTCGAGATCCGGTTCCCATAATATGTGGTCAGTTTGGCTTAAATAAACCCTTTTAAAAAATCCTCTAAAAAATTAAACTCATAAAACAAGTTCTTTCCCAAAACAACTTATCGCCCTGGCTGGTGTGGCTCAGTGGATTGAGTGCCTGCCTATGAACCGTAAGTTTGCTGGTCTGGTTCCCAGTTAGGGGCACATGCCTGGGTTGTGGGCCAGATCCCCAACTGGGGGCATATGAGAGGCAACCAACAGATGTGTCTCTCACACCTCCGTATTTCTCTCCCTTTCCTTCTCCCTCCCTTTCCTGCTCTCTAAAATTAAACAAATAAAATCTTAAAAAAAAAAAAAAAAAAAAATTAAAAAAAAAAAAAAAAAAAAAAAAAAAAAAAAAAAAAAAAAAAAAAAAAACTTACATAAACAGGTGAACAGAGAACCATGGAAAAAAGAACAATGTAACATAATTATTATGATTTTTTTAAATGTACACCAATCAAACAATCTACCTTTTAAAAACTGTTTATAATTCACATGAAAACTAACGGATAAATTAAGCTTTTAACCTGTATATATTCTTTATTCCTCCCAACTACCAATGAAAATAGAAACAAAGAATAACTTAGACTTCTGTTCAAGATGGTGGCATAGGTAAACAAACTTCGCCTCCTCACACAACCACACAAAAATTACCACTAAAATATAGAACAACCATCACTCAGAACCATCAGAAATCAAGTCAAATGAAAGACTGATGACTATAGAATTAAAGAAACCATATGCATCCAGACTGCTAGGAGGGACAGAGATGCAGAATGGACTGGTCCCATGTCCACCTGTAGTAAAAATCCAGGAGAGGCATTTGGGGGTGAAGAGTCCCAGCCACACATCACGCCCCCAGCCCAGGAATCCAGCCCAGGAATACATCCCCACAACTTCTGTCTATAAAAACCAGTGGCGAGGATTGAGTCAGCAGAAAAAATCGCTAGAGTGCCAAGCAGTTCCACTTAAAGAACCTACAAATAGACTTACTCAGACTCGCTCCCTCTGTGCTCCTGCACCAGGGTAGCATCCTGAAAGGCACCAATGGCATACAGGGAGGAACTGAAGTGTCTGGCATCAAGGCAAGAGCTGGGGGACAACTTTCTCCCAGACAGAAAGGCAGGCGTAGGCCAATGTCCCTTTTCTGAACCCTCCCCCAGAGAGCCACAGAGCTACAGTGCCACAGGCTAGTGCCATATCTGAGACTCCATCAATCTTGCTAACACTGTTCGCTCCGCCCTGGGGATACTCAGAGACTTCCTCCCACTCAACCTATGGGCCCACCAAAGCTGCTTTTATATATGAACGGCTGGTCTTAGCTCATGGTTCACAATTTCCTAAATCCTCTCAAACAAGCAACATCCAGCCTCAGTGAGCCTACAGCCCCCTACCTCTTGCTAAGAGGCCCCAGGCCTGGAACAAGCAGCAGCCAGCCCAGATTTACAGATTGGCTTTTCCTGGGAATCTTGAAGTCCAGCACAAGTAGCAGCAATCTCAGATTGCTTGATAGCTCAGGCAGGGTGATCCTGGGAAAACACAGGTGGAGGCTGACCTTGCCCTGCAACTCCCAAGAACCCCAGGGCCTAACACAACCAGTGGACAGCTACACTGTTGGAGCACCACCACCCTGCACACCAACAGCTGATCCTCCACAGAGGGCAGAGGCTGGTGGTCAGTGGTCATAGCCAGTCCTTGCAGCTGACTGGCCTGAATAAATTCCTTCCATCGATCTGCCAACAGCAACAAGGCTCAACTACAAGAGGATGGTGTCCTCAGCCCATATGGAGTAAGCACCTCCCAGCTTGGTTGTAATAGAGGAGGCTGTGCCACTGGACCCCACAGAACACCTACTACATTAGGCCATACTATCAAGACACATAGTCATAGCAGCTCTAATACATAAACACAAACATAGGGAGGCTGCCAAAATGAGGAGACAAAGAAACATGGCCCAAATGAAAGAACAGATCAAATGAAAGAAAAAGACCAAACAAAATGGAGATAAGCAATCTATCAGATGCAGAGTTCAAAACACTGATTGTAACACTCAAGGAACTTAGTGAAGACCTCCAATCATAAAAAGAATCTAGTCAGAAACTAAGGATACTCTAATTGAAATAAAGAACAATTTATAGGAACCAATAGTACATTGGATGCAGATGAGACTGAAATCAATGATTTGGAACATAAGGAAGCAAAAAACAACCAATGAGAACAACAAGAAGAAAAAAGTATCCAAAAAAACAAACATATGGTAAGGAGCCTTTGAAACAACTTCAAGTGTTCCAACATTCACATCATAGGGGTACCAAAAGGAGAAGAGAAGGAACAAGAAATTGGAAATCCATTTTGAAAAAAAATAAAACTTCCTTAATTTGGTGAGGGAAATAGGTATGCAAGTCCATGAAGCACAGAGAGTCCCAAACAAGATGGATACAAACAGGCCCACTCCAAGACACATCGTAATTAAAATGCCAAAGGTTAAAGATAAAGAGAGAATCTTAAAAGCAGCAAGAGAAAAGCAGTTAGTTACCTACAGGGGATTTCCCAGAAGAATGTCAGCTGATTTCTCTAAAGAAACTTTGCAGGATGAAGAGACTGGCAAGAAACATTCAAGGTCATGAAAAGCAGGGAACTACAGGCAAGACTACTTTACCCTGCAAAGCTATTCTTTAGAATCAAAGGGCAGATAAAGAACTTCCCAGACCAAAAAAAAAAAAAAAAAAAAGTTCAACATCATCAAACTATTATTATATGAAATGTTAAAGGGAATATTTTTTAAAAGATTATTAAAACTATGAAAAATAAAATGGGAATAAATACATATCTATCAACAATTGAATCTAAAAAACAAGCTAAGCAAACAATAACAGAGAGAGAATCACTAATACAGAGAGCATTTTGATGGTTTCTAGATGGGAGGGGGGTGTACAGGAATGGGTAAACAGGTGAAGGGATTAAGAAATACAAATAGGTAGTTACAGAATAGCCATGGGGATGTAAATTACAGTATAGAAAATGGAGTAGCCAAATAACCTATACACATGACCTATGGACATGAACAATGGAGTGGGGATTGCTGGAGGGAGTGTGGAGTGCTGGGGGAAGGGGGGCAAAGGAAGAAAAATTGGAACTGTAATAGCATAATCAATAAATTGTAATTTTAAAAAGAACAAGTCAATATTTATGATCATATAATTAATTCTTAAAAGGCTTTTTGTTTTAGAGGGTCAAAGTAAAAAGATATTTTGGGAACTGTAAAAGCCTTCTAAAATTAACCCATTTACTCAGCTGAAGAAATCTGGGTCAAGACTTCTAAAGTGCATATCCAATACCCATTTTCCTTTCACTTGGCATTCCCCTTTTTGTCCTCCCCCCTCCTCTTGCTTCCTGACTGAAATGGATACACTATAAACTCCAACTACCTTTTTGGATTCTGTAGTGACCTTAAGGTGGAAACCACACACTAAGGACAAAAAGCAAAGGCAGACATAAGACCCCCACGATGCCATGATGCTGCCACACCAGCCCTGCACAGCCTAGCTCTAGACTTAGTTCAAGTGAGACTAAAACACCACTATAGTATTTAAGCCATGTATTGCCAGTCTGTTAATAGCAGTCAGGTATATTTCCTGAAACAGAATTTGGGGGGAACCCAAACATTCACTCCTGAGCTATCCTGAGCCTGTGGTGGTGTTGCCTGGAAGTAGTGAGTGTAATTAGATCTCAATTAACTTTTGCTAATGAACAGGGTAATCATGAGATAAAAAGAATCCCCTGGTTTCATCATATACGTCTCCTTGTCTCTACTGTGTAATATAGCAGCAACTCTACTTGCCGTAACAATCAGCATAAATCACTGCAGCCAATATGGTAACTAGTATTGCCTGTTCGGTCAATGGAAAAAAAGGAGGCAAAAATGGCCAGTAGAAATAATACCTCCTCATTCATCCTTGCTGGAAGTACAAAGCTATGAATTCTAAACTAGCAGACTTCAGTAGCATGGTAAGAAGCAAAAGATTTGTGAGTAGTTTACTAGGAATAATATTACAAACTGCCAGACTCATTTAGTTATCAGTAATATGCATAGATTATGAGAGGAAGAGAAGCATAAAGTGGTCACTGGTCCACAGTATTCTCTAAAATATAGAAAGAGTGCTCTGAGAAGTTCATTATACAAAGCTGGTAGACTCTTGAGAGTCAAATCTGACAAGACTAAGATAAAGGAAAATTAAAAAACAGTCTCACCGATGAATTCATATTTTAAAAAATCCAAAGCAAGACAGCAGCAAATCAAATCCAGCAAAATGTTTAAATACAAACCCAAGCCCAAGGTGTGGCTTAGTTGGTTGAGCTTTGTCCCGTAAAGCAAAAGGTCACTGGTTTGATTCCCGGTCAGAGCACATGCCTAGGTTTCAGGTTCAGTCCCCACTTGGGGTGTGTACAAGAGGCAGCCAATGACGTTCCTCTCTCACACTGATGTTTCTCTCCCTTTCTCCCTCCATTCCCCTCTTTAAAAATAAATAAACAAATAAATAAATAACCAACCCACAACACCAACGACCAATCTGTATGTCCTAGGAATGCAAAGTTTAAGAACTATCTATCCATGTAATACATCAGTTGAAAAAATTTAAAAAACAAACAAAACCTCACATAATTATCTCCCCTGATAAAATACATTGAACTCAACAAACATCTACTGAGTATGTTCCAGGTATCATTCTAGGGGTCATGAATATGGAAGAATTGTTCACATATTCTGACTAAAAACCCTTTTTTTCTCTTTTAAAGCATCATTGAAATATAATTTATGTGACATACAAATTATCCACTTAAAGTATACAATGAAATTGTTTTCGGTATGTTCAGAGTTGTATAACCATCAGCACAATATAATTTTAGAACATTTTTGCCACTCTTCCCGTAAGTCCACTGGGCATCCTAACAACCAGTGTTTTGAACTCTGCATCTAGTAGATTGCTTGTCTTCATTTTCTTCAGTTCTTTTTCTGGAGTTTTGTTCTGTCTTTTCACTTGGGCCATGTTTCTTTGCCTCCTCATTTTGGCAGCGTCCCCGTGTTTGTTTCTATGTATTAGGTAGAGCTGCTATGACACCCTGGCTTGGTAGAGTGGCCTAATGTAGCAGGTGTCCTGCAGGGTCCAGTGGCACAGCCTCCTCTATCACCCAATCTGTGAGGTGCTGATACTTAGATCCAAGCTGGATACTCTAATTGCACCCACTGTGTGGGTCATGTACACTGTCCTCTTGTCGCTGGGCCTTGATTGCTGTTGGCAGGTCAATGGGAGGAATTTACCCAGGCCAGTCAGCTGGAAGGACTGGCTGTGACCAATGACGAACAACCTCCAACCACCATGGAGGACCAGCTGTGCAGGGGCCCACTCTGTAGAGCAGTACTTCCTTCAGCAAGGATCTGGTGCCCACCGAGTCTTCCCCTTGAGTGTGTCACTTGGTGAAAAGGTTTCCTGTGGTGCTCCGACACAGTCTATAGCTGTCCACTGGTTGTGTAGGCTTTGGGGCATTTCAGGAAGTAGAGGCCAAGGTCAGCCACCATCTGTGTTCTGTCTGGGGCCACACAGCATAAGATACAAAGCAGTCTGCAGTTGGCTGCTACTTGTGCTGGTCTTGGAGGTACCCAATCCACTGAGCCACAACAGCCAAGGCTCCCTCCAGATATTTATGTGCCAGAGATGGATGTGGGACCAGGCTGTTCCACATCCCTGCCCCTCCTACCATTCTCAGTGTGGTTTCTTCTTTAATTCTGTAGTTGCAGGACTTCCATTCAGCTCGATTTCTGATAGTTCTGAATAATGACTGTTTTGTAGTTTAGTTGTAATTTTGATGTGGTTGTACAATGAGGTGAGCTGTTTACCTATGCTGCCATCTTGACTAGAAGTCTCTAATATTCAATTTTTTAATTATGTCTTTATTTTAAGGGACAATAATTTTAATTTTGATAAAGTAGAACTTATCAAGTTTTCAATTATCAATAATGCTTTTGATGTCATATCTAATAACTCTTTTTCTGTATCAACATCAAGAAGGTATACCTTTCAATTTCTTCTACAAGTTTTATACTTTTATAGTTTAGGTCTGTTACTGATTTTTTGAGTAAATTTTTTGTTTGATGTGAGGTAAAACTCAATGTCGTTTTCATTGTTGTTGTTGCAGCATGTGGTTATCCAACTTATTCACAATTTCTGATTAAAATGAACTGAATTAAAATGAATTGCCACAGCTGCTGAAAAATCAACTGATCATTAACATAAGGATCTATTTTTGGTCTCTTAATTCTATGGCTCTTTATACCTATGTCCATTTACAATATTAGTGTGTTGTTTACTGTGTTGTATATTAAGTTTAAAATGCCAACCGTGTAATTTTCTAATGTTATTCTTTTCCAAAAATGCTTTTGGCCATTCTAGGTCCTTTGTATTTCTACATAAATTTTAGGATCTACCTGTTAATTTCTTAAAAATAAATAAATAGAAGACTGTGGGTCAATTTGATGGAAAAATTGCCATAACTGCCATCTTTACAATATTATGTTTTCTAATCCATTAACATGAAATAAATCTTTACTTATTTAGATCTTCTTTAATTTTTATTAATAATGCTTTGTAGTTTCTAGTCTATAAGTCTTTTTCACTTTTGTTAAATGTAATCTCAGGGTTTTTTTTTTTTTTCACTTTTCATGCTCTGTGAATGGAATTGTTTTATTCACTGTATTTGAATTATCAGTTTCTAATTTTCATACTGATCTTGCATCCTATGTCCCTGCTAAACTTGCTTATTGGTTCTTATTTTTATATAATTCCTTGAGATTTTCTACCTATGAGATATCATGTCAGCTGAGAAAATAAGAATAACTTCCCCTCCAGTTTGAATGCTTTTATTTTTATTTATTTTTAAATATATTTTATTGATTATGTTATTACAGTTGTACTATTTTTCCAGTTTATTCCCCACTGCCCTGTACCCCCCTTCCCACCCATATTCCTCCCTGCTTAGTTCATAGCCATGGATCATACATATAAGTTCTTTGGCTTCTCTATTTCTTATACTATTCTTAACCTTCCCTTGTCTATTTTGTACCTACCATTTATGCTTCTTATTCCCTGTGCCTTCCCCCCATTCTCCCTCATCCCCGTCCCTGCTGATAACCCATTTCTCCGTTTCTATGAAGTAATCTTCATTTCTGTGATTCTGTTCATGTTCTAGTTTGTTGCTTAGTTTTTGTATTTGTTTTTTTTAGGTTCAGTTGTTAATAGTTGTTTGTTGTCATTTTACTGTTTATATTTTTGATCTTCTTTTTCTTAGGTAAATCCCTTTAACATTTCATATGTAAGGGCTTGGTGATGATGAACTCTTTTAACTTCACCTTATCTGGGAAGCACTTCATCTCACTTCCATACTAAATGACAGCTTTGCTGGACAGAGTCATCTTGGATATAGGTCCTTCCCTTTCATGACTTTGAATACTTCTTTCCAGCCCCTTCTTGCCTGAAAGGTTTCTTTTGAGAAATCAGCTGATAGTCGTATGGGAACTCCTATGTTGGCAACTGTCTCCTTTTCTCTTGCTGCTTTTAATATTCTCTCCTTATTTTTAATCTTAGGTAATGTAATTATGACGTGCTTTGCTGTCTTTCTTCTTAGATCCAACTTGTTTGGGACTGAGTGTCCTAGACTTGCATGTCTAGTTCCTTCATCAGATTGAGGAAGTTTTCCTGCATTATTTGTTCAAATGAGTTTTCAATTTCTTGCTCTTCCTCTTATCCTTCTGTACTCCTATGATTCAGATGTTAGAGTACTAAAGTTGTCCTGGAGGTTCCTAAGCCTCTCCTCATTTTTTGAATTCTTGTTTTTTCATTCTGTTCCAGTTCAATGTTCACTCCTTCCTTCTGCTCCAAATCATTGATTTGAGTACCAGTTTCCTTCCCTTCACTGTTGGTTCCCTGTGCATTTCTCTTCATTTCACTTTGCATTTTTTCCTCCATTTTGCGACCATACTCAACTATTTCTGTGAGCATCCTAATCACCAGTGTCTTGAACTCTGCACCTGATAGGTTGGTTATCTCTTCATCCCTTAGTTCTCTTTTTGGCGTTTTCTCTGTTCTTTCATTAGGGGCACTTTTTTTTTTTTTTGGTCTCAGCATACTTGTTACATTGTAAGGAGTGGAGCCTTAGATATTCCCCAGGGATGGTCAACCCACCAACCCTGTGACACTGTCTATGAGGGAAGGGTCAGAAAGGGAACAGTGCTGCTTGCTCAGATCTCAGCTGTCTTTCAGTCACTTACTACCCATAGGCAAACCGGGCCCTTCTGGTGCTGATTCCCAGGTGTGGGGGTTTGTGTATGTTCTAGGACCCTGTGGGTCTCTCCAATGAACTCGCCTTTGAGGCTGGGAGTTTCTCCCACTGCAGCAAACCCCCCTCAGGTTTTTACAACCAGAGGTTTTGAGGCTCTATTTCCCTGCCCTGTGGTGCTGGAACCCTGGGTTGCACAATCTGTCTCACTCCCCAATTGTTTTTATCGGTTATCCATGCACAAACGTGGCACTGCTCTGTCCACCATCCACCACCTCATACACCCACTTCTCCAGCCACCACCTTGCCTCATGTCCTGTCTGGCCTGGCTTCCCTTCTCCACCTCCCTATCTGTCCAAATGAATATTTCTTCTTTAACTTCTTGGTTGTCGGACCTCCATACAGTTCGATTTTCTGGCAGTTTTGGGTATTTTTTGTTTTTAAATTTGTTGCTGTTCTTCTTTTGGTTGTGCAAGGAGGCAAAGTGTATCTACCTATGCCTCCATCTTCCAACCCCTGAATGCCTTTATTTTTGGACTTACTGCATTGTGTAGACCCCATTATGATTTGAACACATTAGTGAAAAGACATTCTTGCCTTGTTCCTAATCTTAGAGAAGCAGCATTCTGTCTTTCACCCCAAACATGTTAGCAGTAGTTTATTCAAAAATGATCTTTCTCAGATAAAGGAAGTTCCCTTCCGTGACTAGACAACTGAGGGTTCTCTCAGTAATGGATACTGAATTTTGTAAAAATAGATCATTTTTCATATCTACTGAGATAATCATGTGTTTTTTGTCTTTTATTCCATTAATATGGTACGTTACATGAATTAAGTTTTCGCTAGTAAATCAACTTTGCATTCTGAGGACAAATCCCACTTTGTCGTGGTATATAATATGTGATGCTAAATTTAGTTTCCTAAAAGTTTGTTATGGATTTTGTATCTATGTTCATGAGGGTTATTTGCCCATAGTCTCCTTTTCTTGTGATATCTTTGTCTGATATTGTTGTCAGAGTAATAATGACCTCCAGAATGAGTTGGGAAATGTTCCCTAATCTATTTGTAAAGAATTTGCATATGTAAAGGATTTATAAAGTATCAGTATAATTGGTTTAAATATGTAATAGATTTCAGCAGTAAAGAAATCTGGGTATGGAGTTTTCTTTGTGAGATTTTAAATAACTAACTTTTTTACTTGCTACAGGTATATTTCTTCATAAGTCAGTTTTGGTAATTTGTGTCTTTCTAGGAATTGGTCTACTTCATTAAACTATTTGATTTGTTGGTATAAAGTTCTTCATAAAATTCCTTTATAATGCTTCTAATTTCTACAAGGTTGGTGGTAAGGCCCCTTCTTTCATTCCTTGTTTTGATAGTTGGCATCTTCCCTCTCTCCTTCCTGGCTCCCTTCTCCCTTTCCCTTCCCCCTGCTCCTCTCTCCCTTCTCCTCTCTCCTCCTTCCCCTTTCTCCCTCCCTCCTCTCTTCTCCCTCCTTCCCCTCTCTCTCTCCTCTTTTCTCTCCTCTTTGCCCCATCCCCTCCCTTCGCCCCTCATTCTTCTCCTTTCTATCAAGCTAAAGTATTTACCAATTTTATTATTTTTCAAAAACCGTACTTTTCACTTAATTGACTTTTTGCTATTGTTTTTGTTTATTTCATTGATATCTGCTCTAACCATTATTTTCTTTCTTCTGCTTAGAGTTCAGTTTCTTTTCTTCTTCTAGTTTCCTAATGTATAAGTTTACAAACTTGAGGTTTCTTTTCCAACAGAGATATTTAAAACTGCAAATTATCCTCTAAGCATTACTTAAGCTGCATCTCAAAAATTTTGAGATACTGCATTCTAATTTTTCATCAGTTCAAAACATAACCAAGTGGAAGGGGAGGGGTTTGAGGCAGGTGTGGTAAGGGGAGAGGTAACAGACCTAGTTTAAAATACTACAGACTACCACTGTCCTCGCCAGTTTTCAAGTATAAACACTTCTCAGATTGTTATATACCTCTGGTTGATTTCCAAAAAACTAAGTTGTTCTTTTATCAATTTTGTCATGCTTTGGGGGAGAAGATCTACCAACCTTCTTTCTTGGCCAAGTATAAAATCACATGCCCAGATCATTCCATCTTAACAACACAGAAGTAGTACTCATAAGAGACATGAGAGAACTTGCTTTCTCTATTTCTGTTATTTGCCCTGTAAGGATGGAACAAGAAGGCAGCCATCTGCACACCAGGAAATGGGTCCTCAACAGATACTGGATACCCTTGATCTTAGACTTCCCAGCCTCCAGAACTGAGAGAAACTAAGACAATAGGGAGAAGTGGTCAGACCCAGGATAAACTTTGAAAATCAAACACAAGAAAATGTCCTGCCATACTTGATACAAAATATGAATTATTAAAGACTCATGATAACTCCTAAGGTTTTTGGCCTGAGCAACTCCATCCTTCTAGTTGCTGCTCACTGAAACAAGTAAACATACACAGTATAACAGACTGAGGGTCAGCTGTTTTAGAAATGTTAAATTTGAAATGTCTTATACTTCTTGGTAGAAGCTGTCGGATTGACAATTGGGCTCAGGAATACGATATTCAAGAGAGGTATGCACAAAGATTTGAATCTAGGAGTCTGGCATATAGATAGTATTTAGAATCAAGTAACAATGTAATATCACCAAGGGATTAACTGAGATATCTCTATCTCAGATAGCTCCAAGGGTTGGATCCTGGGCCATACAGACATTAAAGAGGCCAGGAAGAAGAGAAGAACCAGCAAAGGCACTCAAAAAGCACAACCAGGAATGTAATAAAGAAAATCGAGGGCATCTGTCTCTCTCTCCTGGAGTCTTACGGTAGGTTTGATATTCATCTGACAAATTAGTAGTTTGTTTAGAGAGAGAAGGTACAACACATACTAGTTCCAAGTTCAAGAAAGAACTTGTTTTCTTAATAGTTTCCCTTGGAAACAGATTCTTAGGCCACTAAATTTCAAGGAGTTATTATCTAGAGAATTTCTTGTGCAAATCTAAGCAGAAACCACTTAGAAAACTGCCCCCTGTGGTTAAGAACATTCTTTCAAAAGGGGAGGATGGGTGCAAAAGTTATTAAGATGATCACTCAGTAAGTTATACAATGTTTAGGTACATGCCTGAAACTAATATGTCAACTGTAACTGAAAAATAAAAAATGATTTATTAAAAAAAGGGGGGGAGGGTTAGAGAAAGCAGGATAGGACATAACTGTTAGCTCATCAAAAAGAACTTTACAGACCTGTATCGAAAAACAAGTCCCAAAATGGTACCAATCTATCTTGTCTAAAAAACAAGGACATATATTAAAGATGTTCCCAAGACATTATAAAGGCTCAAAAAGATTAAATTTAATGAGATGCCAGATTAATTCCTTCAATATTTTAATTTTCCCATATCATTGCACTGAAAAGACTTATTTCTCTTGCTCTCCTAGCTGATTTGAATTAGAACAGCAGCAGACAGCACCTATTCAGCTCTATCCATGTATCTCACACTCTCAACACACTGTGAAGTAGGTGCTGCTCCACTGCCATCTCACAGGAGAAGAAATCACAGAGGAGTTAAATGACTTCACGGTCCCACAGCAGTCTTCTCAAATTAAAGAGATCGTAAACCTTACATTCAATAAACACTTCAGGTACAGTTTTTGAGCAATTAGCCAATAGGGAGTGGGGAGAAACTCAGGTGCTGAAAAAGTCTGGAATAGAAATAAATATGCATACACTCTACCACATAATAATCTGGGACTGTTTGAATAAGCGCACCCATACAATGGAAATCAATGCAACAGACTTTTTTACTATACAAGATCCTCATAGCAGCAGTATTTGAAATAGTCAAAAAGTAAACCACCTAACTGATCATCAATATTTGAGTGGATAAGCAAACTCTGCTGTCATTACAATGGACTATTATATAGCAACAAGAGTCAACATAGCACTTTTACCTGCAACAATACCAACAATTCTCGTATATAATGCTGAGTGCTGATTAAGCCAAACAGAAAACAATACATATTATATAATTCAACTTATACCTACACAAGAAAACAGTAGTCCTAGAACTGGTGTCAGGAGCAGAAAACGTGTCTAGGAGGTAGTGAAAAGACAGCTACAAAAGAGCTAAACACAACAGCCTTGAATAATTCCTGCGGGTGGTTTGGGCCCTCCCTATTTCTATAATCCCTGCATTCAAGCAAATCCAAACAGAAGTTAGGAAAAAACATTAGGCAAAAGAAAAATTCACTTAACAACAATTTTAAAAAGTAGACAGTGAAAGATTTAAAACTAAAAATTTTAAGGTTTAAGAAAACATTAAAAATAAACATTTGTAAAAAAATACAGTAAGTAAAAGGTAAGAATCTAAACGTTAAATAATTTTGAAACAGAAATGGAACTCAGATAAAACATTAAACACATACACAGAAGAAAACAGACTGCATAAGAGGTTCAAGCATAAGATCAAAACAGAACCGTCCCCACCCTGGCCAGGTGACCATCGGTGGGAGCGCTGCCTCATACACCAAAAGGTTGCGGGTTCAATCCTGGGTTGGGACGCATGCGGGAGGCAACCGATCAATGTGTCTCTGATGTTTCTTTCTTTCTCCCCCTCCCCCCTCACTCTCTCTGAGCACATCCTTGGGTGACAACAAAGTCAGAGAAAAGTAGTTCTTTAAAAGAAAATATCAGAGAAATTTGAAGACATACATAAAAAATAAATACAAATATTCAAAAAGGAAAAAGGAATGAGTCCTTAATGTTTCTATGGTAGGCAAAACATCCTCAAATGAGGGACTCTCCTTCTGAGAACAGGGTCCCCATGAGTATAAGGTAAAGGTACAGAAACAAAAGACTTCACCCAGTCTTCCAACACAAACTAAGGAAACCATCTCCTTTGGAGGCGCCCTCAGTAAGCTGAGAACTCTTAACCAGTCAACAGCTGGTGAGGACCCAGTTGGTAGAAGCAGCTGTTTGCCTGATTTTTGCAAACTTTCCAGAAAAAAATCACCCAAGTTCCTAATAGTGATTTAAAATCACGAAATGTAACAGAAGTTTCTCAAAAATATAGTTTCTACACCTTAGAATTAACATGAGAATTATTTTCATAATAATATGTTTGCCTTTTCACTAGCAGCTGCTATACTCTTCACCACCAAGCACCCACCAGCAGGAAGCACTTTTATTCAGCAGAAGTCTCTTTGAAGCAGCAGTAATTCTATTAGATGTCCACCCTTGAATACACAACTTTTCAATATTCTGTGTGAAGGGGCGTACACATAAAGTATACTAGTGAGAAGCACTTGTGCTGTTTCAGTGTGAGTTACACTAGTCACTTTTTTCTCAAAGAATAACATTTTTACTTGAAAAAAGAACTGACAGACAAGCAATGGTTTTCCAGACTTGAAGGCAGACTTGTTAGGCAAACTTTCTAACAAATGAATAAGGTGAGCCTGTCACTTCAAAGAAATTATTGAGGGTATTTTTTGCCAATGATAAAATCTGAGCTTCAAGAGAAAATTAGAATGTTTGAAAAACTTGAACCCACCAACTTGAGCTTTACATCTTTCAAATACAGAAATACTTTAAAAAAAAAATAAGAACAGCAGGGATATTAACAAAATGCAAGAGTAAATCAGAATCTCTCTGGATGTAGCATTAGTACTATTTAAAATGTCCCTAGATAATTTTTGAAACTGCCCTGCGGTTCAGTGCTGCTAAGCATTCCTGTAGGTAACACCCCCAGAACTATTTATTAAAACACAATTCATTTAATGACAAGCAGCTCCAGCTTAGGGAATAATATCCATTTTAGACCATGCCACTCACTAATAAGGTGATCTTCTGGGGGGAGGGGGTTGGTTACAAGGGACTAAATAGTAATGGAAAAAATATATAATAAAAATTAAAAAATAATAAGGAGATCTTTAATGTCTCAAAATATCATTGAATTAAACCTGCCTCCTTAGATTCCATGGTCATCAAGAAATCTTCTATTCATAATGTGGCTTTTCATGCAAATTTCTTCCCTAGATCAGCATCTCAACTATCCTTTCCCAAGGTACTTAGATTTCCCACTACAACTCTCATTCTGCAGAGAATCAAACCCACATCCATGAGTCATCTACTGTTTATAATGATTAACTTAGCTCCCCTGCATTTAAAATACTAGGGACACACTATCCTTAGGAGGACTGAGGAAAACACTCACTAAAATCACTTCCTTTAGGCTTAATTCTCTCTATGAAACCAACAGAAATGACTGCATGAATTAAAGGCTGCAGTTTAGAAGTCTTTGTAACCTCGGTTATAATAGACTAATCCAGTAGCCTCTAGGTTCAATAAGCTATGCTTTGGGAACCTGGACTGCACCAAGATAAAAGTTGGCTTCTCTTGTCATGTGTTCTACAGCATAAGGATACTTTGATGTCACAGAGGAGACAGGCCCCATCCCCAAAAATCGTTTCTGAAGATGCAATTTATATCCTTCCAAAAGATTTATACTGAAAAGGTCCATTTCATTTAATATATCACCATTTCAAAAGTTTTAACATAATAGGTCAGGTTAAGATTTATAATATGTATTCATTGTATTCATCAGAAATATAAATTCTGTATTAAAATACCATAAAAACATTTCCAAAATCTGTATCAAAGGAAAGAATTTCATGGGTTCTATAGATTTTACATCAAGAGAAAAGGCAAAGGTTACAGCCAAAGCAACTAAATTTTAAAATCCAATAAAACCTTTAAAAAATTATCCCATCAGTAGAAACTTCTGTAGCTGTTTTTTAAGTTTCCAACTTAGTGTTCTACTAAAATCTTATTCAACATCTTGACTTAGTGCTTAAAAAAAAAAAAACAAGCAACCCTTTTCTAACTCATCACTTAAACATTTTTACAAAAGTTCAAGTCTTACGTTTATTCAAAGAAAAGGTTTTGGAAACACTTAAGTGGTTATGTAAAACTTTTATAATGAAACATCAAGGAACAAAGAGGGAGGAAGTGAGGAAGAGAAGGACCAATCTACAATAATCCCCTGGATTAAACTGGCTAGGACAGAACAGTGAAGTTGATGCTACGAATTCCTCAGAGAATATTCTACTAATGCCAATATTTTTAAAAATTGCTTCGGAACTGAGAATCTTTAAATCAAGAGTACAAATGGGAAATTGGTAATGGTAACAAAGGAAGAGATCTGAAGTTTAAAGTAATTTGACTGAACCTCTACAATGAAGTGCTACAAGTGACCCTGAATAATGCAAAGTAGGTAAAGGAAGTTTCAGGATTATGAGAATAAATGCTACATTACTTATTCCTGGTGTTGAAAAGTAATCTCTATTAGAATATCAAAATTAAAAGTTTGTATGTAGCTTTATTCTACATTTTGGTTAGCAGCCCGGACAGGAAATGAAACTGAAAGATACTTACTATAATAACCATATAATACAGTGTCCTCAATCTGTCGGCTGACATTAGCATTAGCCCAGTCCTAGGACAAAAAGGGAACAATAGAAATATTAACAAAGCATACATTTTTTAACATTTATAATTAAGTTTTAATATGACTGAATACCACTTATAAATGTATCAACTCAAATAGATACAGTCTGTGCCTTCAAGAAGAAACAAGCAAATGCTGAGATAAGATAACTTAGTTCTAGGGAAACAAATATAAACAGGAAGCACCAAACCCAGACTGAAGATGAGGGATGCATCCCAAAATAATCCCAAACTGAGACCTGAAAGAAGAGAGGTCATTCTCAGGGACAAAGAAAAAAACCACTAGCGAGGAGGGAAGAAAGAAGGGAACACATGTGGAGAGTTTGAAAAAAAAAACTGCAAAAAGCTAAACGCAGATTCACCAGATCTTTTGAAAAGGTCAGAAAGCAGGAAGGGTGAAGGAGGAGGGGAAGGATCATGTTAAATACTTTGGTCTTTGTCCTAGAAGTATGGGAAAATTGTGATGAATTTTTACAGGGTGGCAAATATGATTTGTATTTTAGAAAGAAGATATTTGAGCATAATATATATTTCTTAAAAATACCTAAAAGAATAGTCAATCTAAGCTTCTTTAAATTCATTCCATACAAGTGTATTTTAAATTAGTAATTTAAATTTAGTAATTTAACTTAGAAAATTCATTCAAATTAATCTTTTCAAATAAAAAATATATACATTAATGAATACATTAATGAATTGAGGTATGCAAGTCTTTTTGTTGACTATCCTAAATTTTATGCATATGAAAAATTAAACCTGGAGAGTCTAAGTGACTGGTCATTGCTATTAAGTAGCAAGGCTCAAATTAGTTTATGCAGGTCAATTTTTTTTCCTTATACTTTAAGAGGTGAGGTCAGTATCAACAAACATCCCCTTAACAGGACTCTTAAGGAAGGGTATCCACATTTAATTCTCCTAAAATAATTTAGGTTTCTTCTTTTTTCCTTTCTTTTTTTTTTTGGGGGGGGCGGCTTTTTAACCGATGAATACTTCAACAAAGAACATCTGTGAATTTCTTACTGATAAACACCTAAAAAAAACCCAAAATGTAGAAAATCCAAATTTAGCACCACAAATGCAAAACACCTTGACACACAATGCACAATAAAAATAGTACCTTCCCAACAGCAATTAGCACTGTAAAGCAACTGCCTGGAGGAAAACGGTAAAATGTATTACTGTACAGTCATAACATGGGCTACCACATAAACATTGAAAACAATGAAATCTATAGAAACTGGCATAGATGGACATCCATGAAGTTAATGTGAGTGGGGGGGAAACAGAAAAAGTTGCAACCAATAGTTTTAACACATGCAGTGTTTGTGTAAAAAAACGTACTGAAGGAAATGCCCATATACAAAAAAATGGAAAGAAAGTGTAAGCAGTGCTCACCACATAGGAATGGAAAAGTACTGGAGAGAACTCTATCCAATGATTGGAAATTTTTTCAACCACGATTCAAGTATCTAAATGAATATGTATGTAAACAAAGCTTCAGCTCCTAACAGCTGTGTTTCTTTAGTGACTGTTTATATATATCAAAAGAGATTTTAAAAGATTTCTGAAACTTGAAGACTTTTTGAAACAGGATAGTTACATCTATCCCTATGCGAACTCCCTACCAATTTCCAAGACAACCCCGTGAGGTATTAACGTACCCACTGAGAATCTGTTAAAAGTTAAACTTCAAAAGTTGACAAGACCCTAACCTCAGGAAAAAAATTAAATGGAGAGAGATTGAGTGTAATTTAAAGGCAAAGATTCATTGAAATTTAGTATCTTTTCCCCTGCAGTGCTCTTTTGTTTATAAAAATCTTGTGCCAATAAGAGAATATTACTGTTACTATTTTAAAGCTAAAAATATGTGTAAAGTATACAACATCACTCAAGAACTTTTAGTGTATCTGACTTTTATATACTGTCCTGCCTCCAAGGTATCTGATGTACTGTCAAAAAAGTTTAGTTTATGAAACCTTCCTCCTCCTACATTTTGAGAACCACTATGCCCTTGATACTTTCATAAACTACTGCCTCCCAGAGGAGAGACCAAAAAGAACTTCAGAGTCATCTAAGACTCAAAGGAATGTAGACAATCAGGAACTAATACTAAATAGAGAATATTAAAGAACATTCCAAAAGAAAGAAAAAGGGTATAAATTCCACATTAAAAGGATGTAATGGGTCATGTATATAAAATTCCCTTTCCCATTCTTCAGGTGATGTTCTGAAACACTCAGCTCAACTCAAAACTACCGTACGCTTGGCTTTCCTCAATTTTACCTGATAGCCCCACCTAAGAAGTATTCTCACTCAGGCGTGATCCTGTCTGTCCCCCACGGAACACCTGGCAAGGCCTGGAGACTTGGGGTTGTTGGAGGTCAGTATGCTACCGGCTTGTAGTGAATAGAAGCAAGAATCTACTGAACACTTAGAACACACAGAATAGTTCCCCACAACAAAGAATTAACTGGAGCAAAATGTCAATGGTTAAAAAACACTGACTTAGAGATATCTAAAATAATTTGAAGTCAAAAGAAAAAAGCTCACTCAATTTACTACCAAACCCAAAACCCAGAATCCACCTGTATTCCAATGTTAGTTCTTCCTTCTGCTGGGTGCCCACACTGTCTATAGCCAACCCTTTCACTGTGAGACACTTTTGCCTTCTCAAGGACACTGCACCTGCAATAACCTCTCTCTGCTCTCAAAAATGTCTCCAACTCCACTGAATGCTTAAGTACACAAATCCTAGTAATTTCCATTAAACAACAAAGAGGTCCACACTCAACTACCGCAAATAAAAACACTGACTGACCCAACTCTCCACTCCGCTAGGAGACAAAGCTCATCGAAAAATTATCAGCATTCCCTATCCCTACTTCCTCACTCCGTCCACATTTAACCCACTCCAACCTGACAACCCCACTCACTGAAATGACTCTTCATGCTCTTTCATGACCACTGACCAAAGCCAACAGTCACTTCTCTACCTCTCTCGCTTCACTTCTCAACATCATTTGAAAAAGCTATCAGGAGGGAAACACAAGCTCCTCCTGACTGTCATATGCCTCCCTCTTCTGTTTATCTTCCTGATTGTTAGACTACAGCCTTCCCCCTGCAGCTGGCCGGTAGGTAATGAGCACGCTAATCCGTGGTCCAATACCTTCCCTGAGTGCTCCGTCTCCCCATTTACTGGTCAGTCCATAGCTCTAAATAACATCCATATGCTGCTGACTTCCAAATACTTCTCTCCAACCCTAGTCTCCCGGAAGCGTCAACTCCCAACCTGACACCTCCACTTGAATGTATGTAACAGGAACTTTGAAGGTAACTCACCCTAACTAAATACAACTCTTCTAATATATTCCCTCAGCTGCCCATGTGCATATATGGGCTGTTATTCCTCCTGGCTTCCCTGTTTATTTTATTTTACTTTTTTTATTTTTATTTTTTTAAATCTTCACCCAAGGATATGTTTATTGATTTTAGGGAGAGAGGAAGGGGGAGAAAGAAACATTGATGTCAGAGAGAAACACTGATTGGTTGCCTCCTGCACGTGCTCTGACCAAGGCTCAAAACTGCAACCTTAGTATGTGCCCTAACCAGGACAGGTGTGCCCCGACTGGGAATCAAACCCACAGCCTTTTGGTGTATGGGGCGATGCTCCAACCAGGTGAGCCACCCAGCCAGGGCCTCATTTCTTCAAGGAGCACCAAAACCGAGGCATCAGCGCTTCAAATTTGTTTTTCCTTCACCCTCCATATCTAACCCATCAGCAAATCCAAGTAGTTCTATCTCCAAAATATATACCAATTTTAATCATTCTTCTCTACTAACACCACTCAAATCCAATTCACCTTCATCTTTTCTTTACCTTCATTAATTTCACATTGCAGTTAGAAGAAAACCTAAACTCATTACATGACTTAAAAGTCATAAACAGTCGAGTCCCCACCTTCCTGTTAATCTCAGCTAGTACCAAGCACAACCCCAAACACCACACTTTAGTCAAATAGGCCAAACCCGTCCCTGCCAAAAAGGCTCCACATCTGCTGGTGCTTTCTCCCTAAAGGCACGCCCTCCGCCTCTCCACCCGCCTGGCTTCTCCTCACGCAGGTCTCCTGCAACCTCAGCAGCCTGGCCTTCGATCCTACCCAAATTACCCACAACTAATGACACTCTCGCATCAATCTCCTACATTTCCTCATAGAACTTAGCACTGTGAGGTTACTTGTTTTGCTGTTTGCTCTTGGTCTGGTTTTATAGACAGTAAGCTCCATGAGAGCAGCAGCCTAATTTGTTTTCATTGTTATTCTCCAATATTCACATTTATCAGGTATATATTACATGCTTCATAAATATTAAGTGAATGAATATATTTAGATGCAATGAAAAGTAAGAAGTGCTCAGGATACAACTACCTCCATCTGAGAGGAGGACTGAAGCACTAGAAACGAGTGCAATCGCAATATTTACTAACAAGAGGTCATGAAGAGACTAATCATTAGGGCAAGAGAGTAAAATACAAACATTTTAGCTACAAAAACATTAAATTTTTTGATGCCATATTTTAACTACTAATTTTATTTTACACTTTCTATAAAATAAAGAATATCTGCACTGACCAGTGTGGCTCAGTTCAATGGGCATCATCTCGCAAAGCGAAAGGTCATCACTTCGATTGCCAGTCGGGTTCCCTTCCGTTGGGGCACACGTGACAGGCCACCAATTGATGTTTCTCTCTCACACTGATTTTCTCTCCCTCTCTTTCTCCCTCCCTTCCCCTCTCTCTAAAAACAAATAAATAAAATCTTAAAAAAAATACAATAAAGAATATTTGTTCACATCACTATCAATTTCTGATTTCCTTTGGTTAGTATACTTTGTGTATATCACCAACTGTGCAAGACACTGTAATAGGTACTTCTAGAAGGCTAGACTTCTAGTTTTTGAAGTTGGTGGTTTTGTTTATGAAGTTAATTACTTCACACACACACACACACACACACACACACACAGAAAAACCAGAAACAAAAAACTTCTCTGGCTAAAATCATTCATGGTGCCATGTGTTGAAAAAAGTCAAAGGAAGCAACTCAAACGTTATTACAACGCACTTCTGCCAGAAGGAAGAGAGACGGCCAGGAAGGTGAGTACCTAAGACAGAGCAGAAAATACTGTGGGCTGCCTACGGACAGAAAGTCCTGGGCACCTTCTCTGTTCCTCAGCAAAATGTTGGCTACCACTGACATCTAGGTTTTCCAAATAACTATCCTTTATAAGCAAGTCCATAATCAGTTTGGAGGCTTCAATACTTGAGGTGGAAATGGAGAAAGAGAATACATACATCCAATTTAGGGATAAAGACATGCACATTGTAAAAATCACAATACAACATAATGCACCATGAAAAATGATGCCGCATACATTTACCCTAACTAATAAGGGTCAGCTACATTAAAGCCATTGTGGCATACTTTTACTCTAAACTTACAACTGTGGCATAAAGACTGAAGGACTAGTTCTTAAACACTTGCACTTGTCTTTCACTAAGCACCTCGCATGAATTCATCAATAACCTTTTAGAGAAAATAGATTCTACGGTCTATTGAGAAAAAGTTATTGAAAAGTCTTTTCAGTTCTACCTCCGAGAGTTAGCACAGGCCACCTTCAAATGAAAACTTGTGAATTTCACTAACACCCCACTCAAAAAAAAAAGGATGTTTTAAAATATCAGAAAGGTATCAAAGTATTGGGGTAAAAGACTGATACATTATCTAAGCTCTGAGTTGGCTAAAAACAAACTAAATAGTAAATGGCAACTACTAAATGAAAAGTAGAAAAAAAGAGAACATGCAATTGCTGAATAAATAATCCCTTAATAATAAAGTTTTTTTAAAGTGGAGAAAAAAACATTAACATGGAATTTTTCCCTTCTAAGTATTGCTGCCACATTTCTCTCTCTCTTTTGTTTTTTATCCTCATCCAAGGACATTTTTTCATTGCTTTTAGAGAGAGAGAAAAGGAGAGAGGAAGAGAAAAAAAGAAACACTGATGAGAGAGGGAAGCACCGATTGGTTGCCCCCCATACCCCTGCCCAGACTGAGATCTCAGGCATGTGCCCTGACTAGGAACCAAACCCACAACCCTTCAGGTATGGGACGCTCCAACCAGCTGAGCCACACGAGCCAGGGCATTGGTGCCACATTAAGACTCAAAAAATATAAAACACCTGGCTGGTGTAGCTCAGGGGACTGAGCGCAAGCTGTGAACCAAAGGGTCGCTGGTTTGATTCCTGGTCAGGACACATGCCTGGGTTGCGCGCCTGGTTCCTCATGGAGGCCACGTGAGAGGCAACCACACATTGATGTTTCTCTTGCTCTCATCCTCCCTCCCTCCCCCTCTCTCTAAAAATAAATAAAATCTTTTAAAAAGTTAAAAAATATATAAAATAACAACTTTGACTACAGTTATGCATTTTCTTCTCTTAGGGGACATTTAATAAAACAAGTGCTCTAAGTTTTTATAGGTAATGGGTTTGCTTCTTTAAGTAGGTGAATCCTTATTCAAATAATAATTATTCAAGGGACAACACTAAGCCGTAGATACAGATAAAGATCCTAGTGGGCAAAGAGCTCTAGAGGCAGACTGCAGAGCTTCAAATCCCAGCTGCAGCACCTGTAAGCTGTAGATAGGTTATGTCCAAACCTTGGTTTCTTGCCCACAAAAACATGGATAATACTATCCACCTCACAGGGTTGCTTGGGAGAGTAAAGACAGTTAATATATGTAAACCATTTAGAACAGGATCTGACACATAGTAAATACTCAACAGATATTAGTTCGTACAGTATTTGGTACATGCTAAGTGCTCAATTAAATACTTGCCAAATGAAGACCTACAGAAAATAACTGTAGCTTCCACAAAAATCAGAACATATCTAAAACTAACCACAAAACAGTTTCAAATTATTTCAGCCCAGTTGGATGAATTCAGGAACTTATTTTGGAACCATGCTTTATTGAGATCATTGAAATAATATTTCATTCAAATATTTAAGTACCTACATGTGTGTTAGACACTGGACATACAACAATAAATAAGACACAGTTCCCGCCTCATAGAACCTTATACTAATAAGAAACTTAAAGTAATTTACATAACTAAAAGGGGAACTAAGAAATCTTCCAGTCCAAAACCCTTCATTTAAAAATGAGAACCTCCCCCCGCCCCGCCCCCGCCAAAAAAAGGAGAACTTAAAGTTCAGAAAAGTTAACTGATTGGGCCAGAGTTAAGAGCCAAGACTAAAACTCAGGTTTTGGCATCCCCAGCCTAGAGGTCTTTTCACTACACCAAACTGACTCACAGTATTCAATGTGCACTAAGGACTACGATGCTGATACGCCACTAACAAAAGCCCTTCTAAATTATTAATTTAGTGCATCAATGCAAACAAGTCAGATAAACTTCAAGCTATGAGAGGCATCAAAGTAAAACCTCCTACAGCTAATAAAACTTCAGGTTAACAAAAGGCATTCCTCACATTTAAAGCTCTCCAATCATTAGTTCTGTGCCACGCGACAGTCTGCTTCCAGCCTTCCATCTCAGTGGCCGCATTCCCAGCCCCACGCTGCACCTCCATTCTCATTTATCCCGAGACAGCAAGACAGCACAACGCGCACTGTGCTGCTGTATGCAAACACTGCATGGCCAAGAATGTGAAAGGGATAAAATGGGAATTACCTTAAATGTACCATTTTGATTTTTCATGTAGGACACCAAAAATATATCCACTGGTAGGAGTGCTGATGTGATAAGTGCAATTGCCAGAGAAAAAATTGCTGTTATGGTGGAGACAACTTCACTTTCCCGATGACTTTGGTATTTTCGAACATATATCCAGCAGAACGCCAAAATAGCCTGAAATCGAACAAAAAGAAATGCATTGTCATTGCCCTATGTATTCTCTAAAGCTGATTTTAGCATGTGTTTGAAAGTTTCCAGTGGGAGACTTTACATCAAGTAAAGTCTCTCTGAGATGTGTGGAAAAGGCCCACCAGCCCTTATAAACATAAAATTGATCATTTTCAAAGCAATCTCATGAGTGCAGTACAACCCCACTTATGTGCACACACACACACACAAAAACAAGAAAGTTAATGGTAGCAGTGCTCAGATACATATATCCTCACAGAACACAGTGCAACAATTAATGGTTTTACACAATGTCATAGTTATAACTAGCTTTGAATACGTTCTCTGTATAGAGCTCTCCAACCTCAAGGAGGTATAACCAGATATTCTATCAAACTGAAGCATCATAGAATATAAGTTGAATTGAAATTAATTTCTGTCCCATTATGACAGTTCAAGAGTACCATTCAGCTAAAGACTAACTGCCAGTAATCACTATGCAACTGACACATTATACTATAATTCAACCTTTAAAGGGCATTAAACAAAAAAAAAGTGCTCGCTGAAAATAGATACATGTGCAGCGCAAGGAACTTTCCAGTGGGGGGAAAAACACTCAGAGAGATGCTCGTAATAGTTACCAATGGCTTTCTACTAACTCACAGAGTACAGGAGCACTTCAGTCTCCCGATTCTCTACCTTCAGGTAACATCAGAATCACCAGGAATACTGATTAAAAGCACAGATTGCTGGGCTCTACTCCCAGATTTTCAGATTCAAGAGGTCTGAAGTAGGGCCAGAAAAATCTACACATGTAACAACTTCCCAGGTGAGGCTGCTGCTGGTCCAGGGGTTACATTTTGAGACCCTCTGCTCTACTCGGCAATAGGAGATTGCAGATAGATCCTGAATCAGTAATTCTCAACCTCGGTTGTGTGTTAAAATCACCAGGGCACTTTTTAAATCCCTTTATGCCCTTGCCCCAGAACAATTCAATCAGAACGTGAGGCTCCTCCAGGTTCTAGATGCTCGAGGATTCCAATCTGAGCCAAACTTGAAAACCACTCTTCTTAATAAGGTCTGTAAGAACTCTGGAACAAAGTCATTATTTTATACCCTTTCACTCCCTTCACCAGATTCAACTGTTACTTCCTTTCTGAGTATCCCAGTTATCCACCTAACCAAATTCACAGCTTCCAAATTCTCCTACCCCCAGTCAAGGTATAACACTTCCATCAAGGGAAAAATCTCCTTTGCCACGTTAGAGTTGACCCCCCTCTTCAATCTCCATCTCTTAACAACCACTGTTATCTGTCCCTATCACTTCCACTTTTTCTACAATGTCAAAATGCACTATATAGTATGTCATCTTTTGTGTCTGGCTTCTCTTACTAAGCATTATGCATGTAATTCCTAATATATCAACCATGCATGTAATTCTCAATATATAATAATAAAATATTACTAACATTTCGGTAACAGCAGGAACAAAGAAAATGAGAAGGCAGACTTTAGAACCTGGATGTTGGAGGGGAAAAAGAATACCTAGGTTCAACTTCTGTTTTAACTTTTTACTTATTTCTTTAGAAAGGATTATTTTTTGTAAAATGTTATACATTATTATTTTAATGGTTTGTTTTTAAATACATTCACACATGTTTAAAACACTTCTCAAGTTGTTTTGTTTTTGTGTGTGTGTGTGTGTGAGTTTTAAGTTACAGATGCTAGGCCTCATCTTTCTATCCTTAGCGGCACCTAACACAAAATATTCAATCAATTTTTAGTTGGGTTTCAAGCAGATCCACACTTTTACAAAATTTAAAGTGACAGTTATTACTGCAGAGGCAGTAGTTTGCAAAAACTAGCTACATTTCAACTGAAAAAGAAACCCAGACAAAATACTGAATAGTTAAGTCAGAGGTTCCAGAACATTTCACTCTTGGGATCCATTTACAGTTTTAAAACTGGGAACCCCAAAGAGTTTTTTGTTTATGAAGGGTAGATCTATCAGGAGTTACTGTATTATAAAATAAACCAAAATCCTCATCTATAAAATAGGAATAAGAATACTTTCATAACAAATTAAAAGAATTAAATGAGATGTAAAGATTTTAGCACAGTGCCTGGCCATAATAACTGGTTAACAAACAGCAACAATTATTATTAGTGTCACATAAAATAACATCTTAGAGCAGTTCATAAAAGAACCTAACATATAATTTACAAACAATTATAAGGAAAGGTTTAGAGCAGTCCCCAGTGCCTCTCAAGACATTCTGATTTAGATGGTCTGGACTTTAGGATTTTTTAAAACTCCTAAGGTGGTTTAAATAAGTAGTCAAGGTTGAGAACCATGGGGCAGAGGTGGGAATGAGAACAGGTGTTTGTTACACTAATGAGCACACATCTTGCCTGGGATCTTGTTAAACTGCAGATTCAGATTCAGTAGGACTGGGGTCTTATGTTTTGTATTTCTAACAAGTTCCAAGTGATGCCCTCACTTTTGAGTAATAGGAGTAAACCTGCTTTACAGAAATGGAGACTCTGTCTGGTATCATAATGGAGAATGCAATCTGAAAGGTGGTCTAAGCCTAATTATTGAGGATCTTGGGGAGACGAGGTAGAAGGGTTTAGATTTGATAGTAAACACAGATAGATTATCAGCTTGGAAAAACCAGATCTAATAACTCCTTGTGTGGCTGAAGAAACTGAAGTCCATTCTGCCTGCCCAAGATTTCAAAGGTCATCAATCCGAGCGTCCTGATTCTTCAGTAGGTGACTACTGGCAGCAGTTCTCAAAGTGTTAAGTTCCCAGACCCCCGGCAGTTCCAAAACCCTTTCTGAGGATTTGCAATTTGAAAATTAGTGTCATAACAACACTAAAATGTCATTCGCCTTTTCCACTGGGTGGATATTGTGCTCGTGGTGCATAAGCCACGGTACATGAAACTGCTGGCGAATTGATCATGAGTTCGGGCAATGGCACCAAACCATGCCAGTGGTTATTACATTCCTCACCATCACACACTCACAGAAGGAAAAAAAGACAACCAAACTTAAGACTGTACATAACAAAGCAATAAAAATTAACTTTATTAAACTTCAACCCTTAAGTCTTTTTAATACTCTGTGGGGGAAAGGTGATGTATTTAAGTTCTGCTGCGAACCAAGGCATAGTGGCTGTCTCCAGGAAAGGTGGGTACCTCAATACTAAAGAGCTGGAAGCCAAGCTCAGCACTGTGCAAGGAACATCATTTTTACTTGAAAACACAAATGACTTGCTATGGTTATCCAAACATGGATATTTGGCAGATTTTGTCAAAATGAACAAAGGGAATCTATCACTTAAAAGAAAAACAACTGACCATCTTTGTTGCCAATGATAAAATTCAAGCTTTCAAATGAAAATTAGAATTTTGGAAAACTTATAACCAAAACTGAACTTGACTATTTATTAATACTTATTTCTGGGATTTCTTCTGACAAGATCAGTAGTGATATTAATGAATGTGGAGTTTTGATATTATAAGTCCATTTAAGTTTTTTCCATAAAAATAAGACACATTTTTCATTTTCATCAATAGCTTTACTGATTTGGATATTTTTAGTATGTCAGCTATTGGCTTCTAGTGGGCAGAGGCCACGGGTGCTGCTAAACATCTTCCAATGCATAAGACAGCCCCACAGCAAAGAATTATTCGGCCAAAATGTCAACAGTACCAAGAAACTTTGCAAACCATTTTTGACCCATCCAGTCTCAGCACTTTCTCCATACACTGCACAAATCTTTTTTTTTTTTTTGCATTTCAGTTCCATTTTCACCTTTCTTGAAATAATAAAGCATAATAAGCCAAAACTGTTGCGGATTTTCTTCCATCTTCAATATTAAAATGGCTGCATAAAAATTCACCAATTTTTCTAAGTTTTTTTTAATGTATGCTGATATGACAGCTGTCACAATATAACAAAATTGTTTCGAATTAAGTTAAAGACAACTAAGCACTACTAGAGCCATCATACAGGGGGGAAAAAAGAAACTTTTTGGCCAACCCAAGGTATAATGAAATATATCCATACTGGAACATTTGCATAACTCAGTGAACCAGTGTTTTCTAAGTGACCAAATGCTTCATGTTACAAAACCATGCATGATGAAAAGACCCATTCAATGTACAACATGGACCAATGGATCTTAATGAAACAAAATGAAAAGATCATTGATTGGGTTTCAGATTCCATATTGTGACGAACTTTAAAAAGCTTCCATCGCTGAGTTCTGGTGTCATATTAAAGAACAACATCCATAATTATCTAAAATAATACTCCTCTGCTTCCAACTACATTTCACTAAAACTGAATTTTCTTCATATAATTCGACTAAAATACCATATCTCAGAAGACTGAATGCAAAAGCAGACACAAAAATCCAATCCCAGAGACAGACTCAGATGAACAGCTAGTGCTGGAGGGTGCAATTAAGGGGTGGAGGGATTGAGCAAAAAGCAAAAAGGACTCATGGACATGGACAACAGAGTGGTGATTGCTGGGGGGAGGGGAGTAAAAGGGGACTGAATAGCAATGGGAAAACATATAATAAAGATTAAAAAATAAAATAAACAAGAATCCAGCTCTCTTCCAATGAACCAAGAACTAAAGACTTAGAGAAAATTAAACAATGACCTTTATTACTAATTTTTCTACTTCCACATCTAGCTTAAAACTCAATTCATGTCTCATTTTATTTTGTTCCTGCTGTAAAAATCACCAACTTAAATACCTTCCCATCTTCATCTATCCAAACTGTACCTCAACTGCACTTTCTTCCAATATTGTTCTCTATTCCTTAAAGTCCTATTTTATAAAGTCATACTTTGGTTTTCAGTACTTAAAATACCTATCTCAAGAATTTTTGTTTTCCTACTTATCTTCAGGTCCTCATAAAGACCACGTTTTGTTTTGTTTGCATCCTCCTACAACTCATCGCACAGCTGCTACACGTGAGATGTTTATTAATTGATAACTGCCAAGATATTCCCACTAGAACTTAATACTGGTTACATGCTTGGTTTTCTTCTTAAATAACTGAATATAGAGGTCTGGAAAAGCTAGTGAACTCTCCAAGTATAGGACTGGAAGGGCTTTGGCGATCACAGCCAAGCTTTAGGGTTTCCATTTTCCCCACCAAAAGGAGTAAAGCATGTTCCCGTGTAAAGGCACTATTATTTTCTGTAAAAGCAAATAGCAAGAGAAGCCTTAAGTTTTCACTTTTTTTCTTTTTTTGATAGAGTTTCTGGTAGAGTTGCAGTTTACCAGCAAAAGATATTACACAGGTTGAAGACACTGTGTGGCATCTAACAAGTAAAATTAAACAAGTCAATTTCCAGAACTGAAGTTTAAGATTTTTTTTGTTTTTTCTTTTTGTTTCATAACGAGAAGTGTTTAAAATACTTTGGGATAGAAAGCAACAATAGGAACGAGTGAAGACAATGAGGAAACAGTGAGAATGAAGAAGGGTAGAAAGACAAATTGAACTCCCAAATAAAATGGCACAAGGGCTTTAATAATACAGGTAGAAAAGTAAACACTAGGTCATCTGGGCCATTAGGGTCTACGTTTTGCTCATGGGATAAGCAGGAATAAGGTGGCTGGGAAAGAAGGCGCCTGAGGTCAGATAGGTGGTAGTACACATAACCTGAAACGGAAAGTCAGAAGAAACAACTCACATCACCAAGGCAGAAGCACGCAATGGGCTGAGAAAGTTGGAAACTGAAGAACCCCAAGAGCAAAGAGAAGCTGAGAGGCCCCGTTCTGAATTAAAAACGCTAGCGCCGACAGTGCTGGCAAAGATCAGGCGCTGCTGCCCCAGCAGCTTGTGCTCCCATCGTACAAAAGCAGAAGCCACTGCATCCTTCTCGACCCCAAGGGTCTCCTCGTTCCCCAAACTACACCCGCCGCTGGACCCAAGTCTGGGACGAGGGCAAGAGATTCGAGATCGGAAACCTGCAATATTAGACGTCACCAGGAAAAAGACAGCACAAGCTGCCGCAAATCAGTGCCGTGCCCCCAGCCTCCAGCGCAGACCCACTTCCAGGCGCCCAGAGCCGCCCCCCTCCCAAAACACACACACAGTCCAGGCTAAAAGCGGGGCGGGGCGAGGAGGGTCTACCTCGCCGGGAGAGGCCAGCGGCAGGGCCGGCCCCTCCTCCTCTCCCACTATTCTAAACACTGGGAAAACTCCAAGCACCTCCCATACCAGTAATAAGAGGCCGAATATGCACCAGCCGGTCACCAGCTCCGCCGAAGCCGCGCCAGCAGCGTCCGCCGCCATCTTCACTTCCGGCCCAGAGGCGGCTAGCAGAGGGGGTGGGGAAAGGGGAGGGGGAAAGGGGAAAGAGTGCGGTGAACGCGGCGCCCGCACACCCTAAAGGTTAAAGGGACAGAGTGGGTGGAGCAAGTGGTTGCCAAGGAGACCCAGCCCAAGAGCGTCCCCTGGCGATTGGCTGGACTGGAGGCAAAGCGGCAAGGACCTCTCAGAGGCAGTGCGCGCCGGAGACGCCGTGACGTCACCGCGTTGGCAGCTTTCGAGGTGATGCGATCCTGTGAGGATGTGTCTCAAAGCAACGCAACCTTTTGAGATACATTTGAGTCGGCCGAAGGTGATGGACTGGAAAAGCCAGGAAACGCCACAAGGGTTGGACCAGATGTAGCTGGAGATCAACTTTAGCTGTTTCCACTTCCTACCAAAAGAAAGTTTGTTTCTAGTGTCCAAGGCAGAATGGTGTGATTAGCAGAACTCCTCACCAGGTTTACAGGAATGGCTGACTCTGAAGAAAAAAATTATCATATCAGCAACCCAATTGACTTTCTATTTTGCTGGCATTGACGCCTGGCCTGAAAAACTGCTTTGCTGGATACTAAGTTATCATGTGATGTTTTGGTCTTTCTAGAGCAATGCATGTCTGTGAATTTCCATGGTGACTTCACACCCCAAAGGTATTTGAATTTGTAAACATATAATGAAATTGCAGGTTCTTGTAATACTCATGTGCAATCAAAACAAATACATAGCGCCGTAAGTCCATAGTGAAGCAGAAGGAAGTAGTTCCTGGGATGGCGCGCCTGGGTGGGTCCACCTACATATTTAGCCACTGAATTAAACAAACATAAGTGTAATCAAAACACAACTTCATGAGTGAATCCCACCATCTCTTTACAATTTATTGTGTGTTGATAAGTTATCGTATTAAGGACCTACTTCAGGCTGGAATCCTGAAGTAGGGAAAGAGTGAAGTTGTCTCCCTGCTAGGACAAAATGAGGAGGAAAGAAAAAAAACAGAGAAGACAGCTTTAACATGAATTGGTACCATCATACACTGGATCTGCAAATGTTTGAACCTGATTCTTCTGTGGAATATTCACTTCTCTGGAGACCTCTCCTGTAGTTCCCTCAAAGTGAAAAACTTATTCTTTCACCAGCTGCAGGGCATACTGTAGTACTTACTTAGGCCTCTACCCGCTAAGGTCTCCTGACCCTCTCCTAGAGGCCCGCTCGGCTTGGAGAAGAGGTCTAACCTCAGGCCAGTTTTCTCTTGTTCCCCCACATGACCTAATCCCTCCTATCAGAAATGATCATACATAACCTTGAGAGCACAGGCCAACCTCGATGTAGCTGCATTCTCCTAGTTCTACCATCAAAGCAATCAGCCCTTCTTCAACATCCCTCAGGGAGTCAGTCTGCGCTTCACAGCCCGTCATTGTTCTCCCCGCCTGAGCTGGGCACCAGCCCTCTGTACCTCTCAAATTCTCCAAGTCGGACTGTATTTCAAATTCTCCAAGTAGTTCCTTCGAGGCCTCCTATCCTAAGTTAGGGGTTAGAGGGTAATATCCCACCCCAATCTTACCCCCTAAACACACATCACTCCTTGGGGTCAGAAGTAGGGGTCAACAGACCAGCAACAATTTCCTGAAAGAAATCTCTCCAGTTTTTCCTCTGCTCCAACCCATTTATTGATATTTTATTTGGCTGAAGTGTCTAAGAGTTGTAGAATGAATTCCTCTGATATTCATTTTTAATTTTGCGCATAAAAAGAATTCATGATTAGGGGTGAGACGAAGCATTAAAGACCATGATCTTCTACACGCTTTGAATTTTATGTAAAATTGGAGCTTTTACCATGACTGAACTGAACCTTTTTTAATATCTGATGTACTGTTTATTTAATTAAGACCATTTAGTAAAGTGGGCTCATCCTTTTTCTGACTCTGAACACCTAAGCACTGGGGTAATGTTGGGCAGTTGCTTGATTACCAGATTGAAAAGCCTTACAAACCTGTGTTGCTGATGAAAGTGACTAGTTACAAGGAAAGTAGAACGTCAAATCAGGAACATTGGAAGAAAAGGAAAAGAGAAAGTGAGGCAACTGGGCAGATACAGATGTGCATATCAATCATTTTTCCATTCTTCTACGTAGTCAGGATGTATTATTCATTTACACAACAAATCAGCAAGGACTGAGTAAATTCTCCCGAATGATGTTCTTAAATCTAAGAAGCTTCCAATTACAGACCAAAGTTATTTAAAAATAATAATAATCTTTATTGGTTATTTATGATGATAAAAGGGATACATGCTTATTTATAAAATTTTCAAATATGAATAATTTAGAAACCAAAATGGTCCTAATAAGTTGACACAATTCTCCTTACCCTAAGAGCCTTAGGAGCCTCAAGGTTTTTGGTGTGCACATTATAACGAATCCCATGAAGATGCAGAAAACCAATAAATAGTCCTTTCCTGCTCTACTGATGCTATAGACTGAGTATTCGTATGTGCCCCCAACCATCAACAGCTTCGTATATTAAATCCCAAAGCCTAAGATGATGGTACTTGAAGGTAGGATCTTTGGGCGATGCTTAGGTCATGAGGGTGAAACCCTCATGAGTGGTAGTGCCCTTATAGAACTGACCCCAAAGAGCTCCCTAACCCTTTACCCTATGTGAATTTGCAGTGAGAAGACAGCCAGCTATAAACCAAGGAGAGAGCTCTAATCAGACACACGATCTGTCAACACCTTGATCTTGGACTCCTTAGCCTCCAGAACTTTGAGAAATAAATTTCTGTTGTTTATAAGCCAACCAGTTTTTGATATTTTTGTTGTAGCAGCCCAAACAGATTAAGACACCTGTAGTTACTATAGCCCCCCACTCAACAACTGATAGAAAGTTACCAAGATTTCTGTGGACTCTGTTCCGTTTTGAGTTCAAAGAAGTTACCATATATAGCCCATCACTCCAAAGAGGTTTAATAAGGAGACATTGCAGAAAATCTATCAAAACATAGGCCCTTTGACTTTACTGAGAGGGCCAGAAGCATTTGGAGAAAAGCAATGTTTGTAAGGGAGCAACTATCATCCCCTCATTCCTCTGTGCCTCACATTTCAGTAGTCCTCCCTAAGGCTATAGGGAAGAGCAAACACAAGGAGAATCTCCCATAAGGTTAGAGGGTGTGACCTGAATTTTGGGAGAGGTTGAGAATTTTCCTACAAATGCTGAGGATGGTGGATTCAACAGAGGTGCCTGGTGCTGAGCCTGCATAAAGACCTGTGCTGAGGAGCATCTCGTCCAGAAAGGGTCTGGATTAGCTCCTCCCCATCTTCCTCTTCTACCCATTAAATTCACCCTGAAAGCTTTGGTGAACTGCCCCTGAAAACCACCCTATCTAGGAGTTTGTGTTCCCATGCAGGGCTATGGAGAAACGCAACAGCCTCTACTGGAGGCTGCCTTCCTAAGAGTTTTCTTGGTCCAGACCAGGAACACATAGACAGCAATGACCTATGGAAAAGGTCGCCTTGACACCCAAACCAGAAAAAGGTAAACAAACAAACAAAAAAATGACATGAACACAGTTGTCAAAATTCTCAACAGAGTTCAAGAATCAAGGACGGTCAGTTCCCTTACCCCTAACCCCAGTTGCACTCAGGAGGTTACCCTCCATGAGCTTGGGGATGGGAATGAGGAGGGACAGGAGCAGCCACGTTGAGAAGCATGAGGCCTGAGAATGGCTTCTTATTTCTCCATGTGAGGTGCTGCTGGGAAACCAGGGGTAGGATTATGATGAAAAACCATATACTCAGAGGTAAATTTTTAAAAAATATTCTTGCATAGGAATTAGTAGGAATATCAAAAAGAAAACTGAAAGTTTTAATTAATTAAGGGGAAAGAGTAGGCTGGAAGAAAAATTTATGTCAATGGGACACAGAGGAGGTAAAGAGAATAAACAAAGGAAAGAGAACATAGAGGCCTAACTAGGGCTAGAAGGGAGGATGAGTCAGTACAGGTAAGGGTCAGGGCCTAGTGGAGGGGTCAGCAATCTAAAAGAACCCCATAGAAATGACTTCAGAACCTAGTCGCAGAAAACAGAGTTGAATTAACCACATAAAGGGAACTGGACTACTTGATACAGCTTACATCCCGAAACTACATTTAGATCATAGGAAAGTATAGTTATACATTCAAATCAACAGTGTATATTACACCAGTGGATATTAACATGTTTTTAAAAAACAGCCAATTTTTATACATCATTTTTTCTTAGTTTTTACCTGTTGAAATTTTAAAACATTAGACTGTCCGTCCAAATGAAACACTTGAAAAATCTCAAAATTTCTCTTTCTGTCATTTTGTCTGCTTTTATTGCTAATGGATAATCCTCCTCTTGACTGACAAATTCTTTCTTTAGTTATTTTAATTCCTTCAGTCGGTTACAGTTAAGCCTTGCTGACCTAAAATCCTAGCAACTTTGCACACGTCTATCCTGATCCGTTAAGAGTTGATTTAGAATTTAGCCCTCTGTTGAGCTCCCTGTACCACCTACACTTAATCTTCTGTCAAAAGGATTTAACAGTGATCCAGGGTAAAATTACCGCGGGCCAGCGGAGGTTTGAGCATGCTTTTTCCTCCTAATACTACATTATCTCCCCCCCACGCCCCCATCCTTCCACTGTATCCAACTGAATTGGTCATCACAGCTCTAAGAAGTTTCTTCTTTCCTTTGTGAAAGGACCTAAAGTGTGTCTGTAAGGTAATTGGCACATACGCTTCAGAGGTGTATTTGGTTCTGCTAGAACATTTGCTCATTTGTATATAACCCAGTGCGGAGCCTGAGGGTTTTATACAAGAGCCAATCCATGAAAAATTAAATGTTTATGGCCTACATTTTTTGATTGAAATCAAAATAGCTTTTGGGGGGCCCCAAATTATAAGGTATATTTTAAAATGTAGTTTATCTGTTGCATTGTATAGAAAACTGTGTGTTTTTGATTTGTGGGCACAGCGGCAACTTTGCAATTTCTCATCCTAAAAGTAGATTGCATACAGTATCATAATGTGAATTATGAAATTCACATTTCCATATTTTTACAATTATGAACTCTTAATGGATACTGTTATGTACTTCTGCTAATGGAACAATATTTCCACATAAACTGGTGATATATACTAGTTTTCTTAAGATTTTTCTTCTGGCTATGAAATAAATGATTTAGTCATAGTCTAGACATGTTAAAAAATCTTTTAAGACTTTTGGGTGTTTTTCATTGTGTCAATTCCTAAACCTGGTGTTTGTGCACTTTTAAAGTATAAAAATTAAATTTGTTTATACAACTCAAACATAAAGTAATGTCAAATTCAGTTTGTGATATGAGTAGAAATTACAGTAAAAACTTATTTTGAATGATGATATTGAGAAATGATCCATAGCACACTCCATAATTTTAACAAAGGATGTATTTTTTTAAATTTGTAGCCTATGTTGTCTTTTTTGTAACAATAGGGTTCCTTTCCTGACTCCAACATTTATTCTTTTTCCTCCCCAACATTTATTCTTTCTTATAGCAGTATGCCATTTGCCTCATTTCTGGGCAGTTTCTCAGCTTATATTTGAAATCAAAGTATGGCTTTTAGTGTGCAATTCCCACATATTAACAATTTCTTGGTCATAAAGCTTGTAAAAGCATTCAGTCTTACTAACATTTATGGGGATGATGTAGCTCAAACATTGATAGCCAGACCTGTGGCATGATGTGAAAAAATTTAAAATTGATCTAAGTTTTTAAACAATTGATAGGCTAAAAACATCCTTATGTTTTCATCTGTTGCCAAATATATACTGTGAATTTTTGTGTTGTTTTTTAATGATATAAAGTAGGGAATTTAAAACATATCCAAATTTGATTTTTAATATTTTAATTAAAAATATGAAATCTAGTCCCTGAGGTTTGGAAACAATTCCAGGAGACTGTAACCTTAGGCTAGGTTTTTTTTTTTTTTTTCTTTTTTGAATTTTTATGAATTTGAGTCAGGACTCAAATGCCAGGGAGCTAGATCGCAAATGATTCCGGACTAGGTTTCAAAAGATGAAAAAGAGTTTATCAAGCGGACTAGGGGAAAGGTGAGCAAACATCACTCCATCACAGAAGCACCATGTGTAAACTCATGCAGCATGAGATGCTGTTACCAGTAGTAACCGCGTCGGAAATGCCCGGGAGTCTCTGCCCATTGCCAAGGAGACGACAAGGGGAGGTTCTTCCACTGAGCAAGCTGAAGGATAGCAAGATAATTGGTTAGAGGAAAAAGCCCTCCTCCTGCCTTCGAGTATCAGATTGGGGCCAGGCAAAGGCAGGCACATGCGCCATAGAAATAAAAATGGCATAGGGGATGGTGCTGGACCGGAGAAGCCTGTCCGTCTAGCCTGGGGGAAGAAGGAATCGGTTGGGAGGTGAACCCACCCAAAGCACAGGAGAGTTTGGAAGGTTGATTGGTAATTTTGAGAAAGAACCTGACCTGCCCCACACCCAAGCTAATATAATATAATCCCAGGGGAACAAAGAAACACTCTCTGTGACGCACTTGCTACATGGTTTAGCAAGCCATGTGGCCCAGGGCCTCCAGGAGGGAACATCTCTCTCACTCTCTCTGGCCCACTTGGTGATGCGCTAGCCCATGCTGTCCTGTGCTCCCTTACCCGTGAGCACGTGACCAAGCGTCCCTGGCAGGTACACCGCCCATGGTTGTGAGAGCTCCACACACAGGCTCCAGGAGGCAGCCTGAGATGGACAGCGGCCAGGAACAAGCTAAGTACTGGGATGAGACTACCACTGCTTAGTGTCTGCCTATAAGTTTCAAAAAAAATTGTACTTTAAATTCTAGCAGGAAATCTGGACACTGGCTTTTATCTTGGTCTGCTGAGGATGGTTGGGCTTTTTTCATGGCAGAAAGAGTACAAATGAGTTTTGAGACAGGACTCTGCCACTCTTACAGATTGTGCAGAACCTGAATACAACTTTTTGTAGGGTAAATGGAGGCATGCTGGCTTCCTCACCCAGGTGTCTGGGTAACTAAGGGAACCAGTTTCCCCATAACCTTGAATGGGCCTGATAAGTAGTGTCCTCACAGCCTTGAGACTGAGTCTGATAAACTGTTCCCATAACATGAAGTGGGCTCGCATGTGCAGAATTACGCTATGTTATATAATTTCCTAGCTGGGAGCTGGCTTTGTTTGCCTCCAGTACTTAAGGCAGTATGGGCTTCTCACTAGAGAGACAGGCAGCTTGCAGCATATGTGGCTCACCCACCCATGAATAAAGGCATGGCAAGTGTCCCACGGCTCCGTGCATTTTCTTCTGTCTCCCTGAATCTAGAGTGGAGCTGCCAGGCTGCAACACACCTTTCCTTTTGTTCCAGCAACTGCCTCAGGGGTGTGGCCTTTGTGGCAGCAGGCAGCAGAACCTCCTTTTTTTGGGGGGGGCGGTTTCGGTTACAATGCTATGTTCAGTATTGCTTAAGCAGAGTGGGAGTGGGAGGAATTAGCCAATTAAGAGACTAGGTCATGAATGAGTATATATCCCCATTACTGGGACTTACATATAAGCCCCAGTAAGAAACTTGGACTTCATCCCATAGGTGATGAGAACCAGTGTAGTGTTCAAAGTAAGGGAGAGATATAAGACTTGCATTTAACAGTGGTTGGAAATGAGGTGAACTTGAAACAGGGATTCTTTAAGGCAAAATGCTGTTGCTACAGTCAAAGCAAGGGATGACAAATGCTAAACTGAGGCTGTCAATATGAAAGAAGAAGATGAATTTATGAGCTATTAGTAAAGATTAATCTTCAAGACATGGCATCTAAGTGTGGAGGGAGTTAGGCAAGTCTGAAATCCATGAAGCAAACCAACCAAAGAGCAGGCTGGAACTCAGGCAGGAACTGACATTGACAATCCACAGGCAGATTTTCTTTTTTCTCAGGGAACCTCAATTCTGTTCTTAGGGCCTTTCAACTGATGGTATCAGACTTATCCAGATTACCTAAAATAACCTCCTTTACTTAATGATTTGATCCCAGATCCCAGATGTTAATCACATCTGTAAAATACCTTCACGGAAAACCTAGTTAGTGTTTGATTGAATAATTAAGTACTCTAGCACAGCCATTTGCTACATGAAAATGATGGTTACAGATTCTTTTTAGGATTCTGAATTCAGAGTTGTGGAGAGTGACAGGGTTACTAATTCAGATAGGAAATACTTGAAGAAGAACAGATGGAACTGAGGAATGACAGAAATCTACAGTGTTTTGTATTCTAAGATGCATTTTTTTACATTTTAATATCTATGAAGTTAGGATGCATCTTATAATTGATGAGATCTTACCCTTATAATTGGCATTTTTTCTTAGTAGTTTATAAAATGATGGTGTACCTTGCCATCAATGATACCTTATATTAAAAAAAAAACAGGTAGTAGGTTTGATTTGTTGTTCTGAATTTGAGTGCTGATAGACACAGGTAGCTCTAGTTCATTGAAGATATGTAGGAGACAATGAAACTCAGCTAAGAGGCTTTCCATGAAGATAGGGCTTTGAGTCAACTACACTCAAGTGCAAGTTGGAGCAACAGAAATGGAGGAAATCCTTCAGAAAGCAGGTAGCATGAAAATGATCAGTTGAACAGACAACCCTAAAGAACACCAAACTTTAAAGGAGAATCAAAGAAAAGGAGAACTCAGAAAAAAAGAAAAGAGAATATCATAGAAGTAGAGGGAGGAGATAATTTTAAAAAGAAGTGAGTGATTACGCATGTTAAATATAACAAGAAGACTAGTAAGTACCCACTGAGCATGGCAATATGGTTGTCAGTAATGACTTCTGGAACAATTTCAGTGAGTGGGGAGGAAGAAGACAAGTGCATTAAATTAGGTAATGAAAGAGAATTAGGGCAGCAGAGGATATAAATATGAACAGATTTTTAAGGAAGTTGATTAAGGAGGGATAGAACAATGAATAAAACTGAGTGGAGGAAATGAGGGCAGAGGTGGGTTTGTTAGATATGGCTCACATCTGAACTTATTTCTAAGATAAATAGTAAAGTCATGGAGCAGTTAGCGCATTAATCTAAGTTTGGTTATTAGATCTTTTCATCCACAACCTGAACTCTGAAGAAATGAGGTAATCAGGTTCAAGAGATGAGGTGAGTCAATCAGCCAGCATTCTGGAAGAAAACAGAGTAAACCCAAAAGGGCCAATTCCAGAGAGTTAAAGGACTGGACTATTTATAAAGGTGCGAGTAGGATCAAGGGAAATCAATCCTAGGTTTGTCAACAATAGGAGGTCACGATGACAACAAGTGGCTGGAATCTGGAAAGACCTATAAGCTTAGGAAAGAGCTGCTTATCAGCCATTGTCAAACCACAGTCCCCATGGAGAGTGCCATGGGGGTAAACACACTGGCCTCTCTCCTTCCACCCTCTGTCTCCTTCAGTGCCTTCTTTTGGATGAACTTAACAGGAAGCCAAGGGCAAGGGAGTCTATTTGATGCAAAGTGTAATAATCAGCCTCTTAAGGTACACAGCAGGGTGGAAAATGTATCTGGAGGATCAGATGAAAGATATTCAGCAGCAGAAGAAAGATTCATCAAAATGGGAGTAAGGTCTGGGCCAATGGTAGCCCTGGTGAAAAGAGAGGGCATTTCCCACAGATTCTATTGTTTTTTCTAGTAGTAGTGCAAAAAATACTATTCTAATTTTTGCCTAGTTCATAAGAAACTGATATTTCGAAATAAGAAAAAACCCAATATCCTTTTCTTAATTATATTCCATTCTTCATTTTATATTGTATATGATGAAAACAACCATAAGTATTTGTGGTTTTAAAAAAGATTCTAATTCTCTGCAGAACAACTACACTACCCACATAATGTTTCATCTTTGTATTAGATTATAGCTTTCCATTTACAAGATGCCTCTTCTTTAAAAAATTTAAATAAACTGATATTTTAAAAAATAATTTTCAGTTAGATTTAACCCTGAAAAATAAAGAACACTGTTAAAACTGTCTATATGTCTTACAGACCAAGTGACTTCTGTATGGTGGATTACATATCTTTCTCACTTTTTAGCGTCAATTGTAGATACTCTTTAAGTAGCAGACAACTTGAGGATTGCATCAAGTAAAAAGTCAATGACATTTCTACAAATATGAGACCTTAAGAAAAAGAACCTAGAATCAATGAATAAAAAATTCTGATTTTTAAAATTACTATTATCCATGCATAAACATGTATTCACACACACACTTTCTGGATTGATAGCTCACTGGCATTCTGAGAAGCCCTTTTATGTATTAAAGTGGAAGGTACCTTGGTAATAAATTTGATAGGAAATTCTCAAAAAAGTTTCTTTTTATAACTTTTAACAAAGAAAAATGCATTCTTTTTCTTTTCTAAGCCATTACATCAATTAATATCTAGAATATTCTTAATTTTCAAGGGAATATGGAATTTTGAAGAAAATAAGAAATTTTCCCACTTCTGATGTCTCAATTCATTTTTTTCTAGGGTTGGATTTGTTTTCTGATAAACATATGCAAATTCAAGTTTTCACAATATTTTTTTAAAAACTGAAGAATTCAGTCTTCACCTTACCTACCCAGGTCAACTCTCTGTTCACTATTATCTAATTATCCTGTAACCTATGTTATTTGGGGGCTACTTGTAACCCAGTCTCAGACTCATATTCAAAGAAAGTAGTTGGGCATACAAATATAATAGAAGCAAGGGAAATCTTTACTCAGTCTCTGGAGAAATCACCAAAGGGTAATTCAGGTAATTAAACTTCTTCAGAGTCCTCTTTAGACCTTACTCTCATTTTCTCTCACGTGTCTGCAGGGGCAGATTTACAATGATGCTAATGAAACCTAAACTTAAATGACCCACTCACACAAGCATTTCCCATGGTCCCTGAAAGAGGTCCTAGCACTGCATTCACACTATCTTATATTTTTTTGTAAAACGTTTGAAAGTAACGTATTTCCACTTTGATCATTTGATGACAATATCTCTTTCCAGTTAGCCTGTCTCTCCATCACACTTCTCACATCAGTGTGTTGGGGAGGAAAAATCTCTCTCTACCTTTCAGTGTTCTCTGGTCTGGCTCACCAAAACTGTCAGGGAGGAAAAATTATCTTCTATCCTTCAAATTCTTCTGCCTATACTAATAATGACATTAACACGAGACAGATTAGCAGGAGAAAAACAAATTAAAGTTTAAGCAACATTTATAGCTTCTGTATACATGGGAGAGATCCGGAAACCCTGAGTAACTCACCACAATGGTGGAAGCTGTCACCTAAAATACCACCTTCGGCTACAGACAAAAGTTGTTATGGGAGGTTCACAAGAAAAGCACAGTAAACAAGAGTAAGATTGTTGTGCGGATTGAAGCCCATTAGTAGTAAAAACAGGCCTTGTTCAATAAAAGAGACATCCTTACAGATGGACATTTCCCTTACAAATGTAAATGTTCTTTACAAAGAGGAACTTCTACTTCAGAGCTTCTTCCAAGGCAGGCTGTTGTTTCTTAAAATTAGCCTAAAATAATAGCCCAGAGAGATATTTTTTAAAAATTTTATCGTCACCCAAGAATATTTTTTCAATACTTTTAGAGAGGGAGGAAGGGAGAGATAGAAACATCGATGTGAGAGAGAAGCATCAATTGGTTGCTTTTCGTAAGTGCCAGACAGGCTCAGTGCCTGGACTGGGAATCATATGTGAGAGGACAAAGCCGGAGCCATTGGCTAGTGTGGCACCATTTGCTGAGCAGGCCTGACCTTGTTGAACAGGACTGCCTTTTTACTCTTCTGCGCTTGTGTCCCCAGGACTGGAAATTACTGGAAAGCAAGAAGAGAGCTAACAGATCCCTACAGCCGCAGGCAGGAGATAACATTGGAATGAACTGCAGCCTCGTGTTACAACGCCCCAGTAGCCCAGGGGCCACACAACGGCAACGTCCCCGCCCTTTTAATCCAATTATAACCCAATAAAAGCTCAAAGCCCTCACCCCTCAGTGCTGGTGTATCTCTCCACACCATGCCCCCTCTCCTTTCTTGGAGAGTGAATAAAATCTTTACTCTCTACACTTTCTTTTTTTTTTTTAAGAAAGGTTTTTTTTTTTTGCATTTCACTTTTTTTTAAAGATTTTATTTATTTATTTTTATAGAGAAGGGCAGGGAGGGAGAAAGAGAGAGCGAGAAACACCAATGTTTGGTTGCCTCTCACGTGGCCTCCACTGGGGACCTGGCCTGCAACCCAGGCATGTGCCCTGACTGGGAATCGAAACGGCAACCCTTTGGTTCACAGCCTTCGCTCAGTCCACTGAGCTATACCAGCCAGGACTACTCTCTACACTTTCTTACTTTGTGAATTCTTTCACAGCCCACATCACCAACCACTCTAACAGTATGCATGTGGACTGAGGGTCACATGCGCTGCACCCAGACCAGGGGTCAAAACCACAAACCTAGGAATGTGCCTGACCAGGAATCAAACCTGCAAATTTTCGTTACAGGACATGCTCCAATAGATTCTCTGAGCCACACTGACCAGCGCCCAATCTTTTGGGGGATGGCAAACTCTGCTCCCCTTCAAGTATCTTTTGAGTCTCCACAAGCATTCTGAGGATCCATCCCTGGGTAAGGATGATTAGTGTTCCATTTATTTTGGGTTTAGTGGAATACATTTGTGTGGCTCGTAGTCCACACTCATGCATAGTTAACTTATTGCTAGGCACCTAGGTGTAGGAATGAATTCCAGAAATACTTTTATGGCCCACTATTTTTATTATTATATAAAAACTTTTGTTCTTTTCTTAATTCCTGGCACAAAGCCACTAAAACCCTTGTAATTTCCTGAGTATTAGGAGTGTCTTTTGTTACTCATAATGACCCCTTTTGATCACACTTAAGTTAAAGTTAAAGCTGTAACTTAGGGCAGGACCCCTAGATAGCCTCACTAAAAACAAACAAACAAAAAACCCCTAGTAATTTAGAGGGTTGGGAATTTCAGCCCTACACACTGACCTCAAGAAGGTGGAGTCAGGGGTGACCTGGAGGTGAAGTTTTATAAAACTTTTGAACAAGATTTTATGAGCTTCCAGGTTGGTGAGCACATGGAGATGATGGGAAAGTGGTGTGCCCAGAGAGGGCATGAAAGTTTCATAACCCTCCCGACACCGTGTGCTATGCTCCTCTTCCATTTGACTGTTCCTGCATTGTGTCTCTTATAATAAACAGGTAAACATAAATCAGGTGCCTTGGTGTGTCTGTGAGCCATTCCAGCAAATTATCGAGGGACTTGTGGGAAACCCAGATTTAGAGCCAGTCTCTGAGAAGTATGGTGGCCCAGTTCTTGAGACTGGTGTTACAAGGGACGAAAACACTTTCCCCTTCCCTGAAGGTTCTTTGGTCTGGCATAATAATCTGTCAGTGTAAGAAATGTCCAAGCCTGTAGGGAATTTTAATAAGACTTTATTTGTGCCAAAACTGACCAAAATGGCCCAGAAGTGTTGGTAACAGCGAATAGCACCAAGTGTTAGACTGGTGGAGTCAGACCAGACCTTGGTTCAGCCACCTCCGTACTTGCGTTTGGGCTAAGAACGAATTTAGAGTAAAGGCAAAAACTGTAAGGGAAAAGTTTATTTAGAAACTCACAGAGGTAAAGGAAGTGAACTGTAGAAGAAATTAAGGGCTCAGGAAGCGAGTAACAGAGGCAAAAGAAGGGCCATTGGAGCTTAGGAGAAAAATGCAGGGACGACGTACCTGGTGAAAGAGGGTGGGGAAAGGCTCCGCTGTAGGCCATAGAGACAGCCTCGCCCTGGGTCCCCCATCCTGAGGGGCTTTAAGTGTGGAGATTTTAGGGCAAGTCCCAGGGGAGGGTCTCAACAAAATATTCATCAGCTTCCCAGATGTGTCCTTTCAGGGCTGTAGTCTCCACTGATTGGTTAGCACCAGGGCAAGGATTCATTAGTCAATCAATTCAGCCGGTCCTGAGGTCTGCTGCGATATCACTTGTCTGGTTTTGCTGCTACACTGGGCCTAGAGCTGCAGCACAACCTCGGCCTAGATGTCTTTGTAGATGACTTTGATGTGGGTCAGAACCTCATTGTCCTTCGAGCTTAATGCTTAAGGGCTCTTCTCCAGCCCCCTTCTTTGCTCCCTCTCTAAGAGGGCGTAACCCTCACGACTAGTAATGTGCCGCCGGGGAAGGAAAGGTCGAGGAAGAGTCTGACAGGCATGACCAGTGATATAAAAGGTCCGGGCTCTAAACTGCGTGACAAGTGATATGCTGGGGGAGGAAAGGTTACCCTGGGCTTGAGGCCCTTGTTTGCCCTATTTTGTCTGTTGCTAGGCACCAGGGGCTTTCCACCCTGGTGACCTTTTGTACCTGGCCCACCATCCTTGCTCTGCTCCTGAAGGTGCGAGAAAGCAAGGCTGGGATTGGATTCCAGGATAGGTAACAAGATTATATGCCTTCTTGAGGGTGGTTAACTTTATTTCAAAGGTTTTTAAAACTTAAATGCACAAAAACAATGGACGGTGCCTGCTTGACTAAAACTTTCTACTGAAAAAGTTACATGCCGGGGTGTCACTACTCACCATGACCTGCCCAACTAGGAATTATGATCATGTTACCCTGTGAGGTTATTTGTCATAGAACTCCTTTTTGGTCCACAAGTCAAGTAGACAGATTAACAAAAGAACGTGGCCTAATTTAATTATGCATGGTGGGGCAAATGTAGGTTTACAGTTGTTTGTATGGAAAATAATACTGGAATATTATATAACAGCTAAGTAAGTAAGAATATAAGAATGAACCGTGTTTCGTGCACTCACAACTGTAAATCTACTTTGCCCCTCCCTAGATACATGTAGAGAAAACCCACACATAATACATGGGAGTCAGAAGCCCCACATACATGAGAGGTTCAAAGACAAAAAGGGAACACAGGGTTCCCTGTATGACCTTCCGAGCCAAGTATCAATCACCTTGGGGCTTCAGATGAGAGGAAGGTTATTGCAGGACAATAAGAAGAGCAGAGGTGCAGCAATTAGAAGTTTTCCCTGCTCTATAGGTAGGTCAAAAAAAGTTGCCTCTGATGAGCTCTTCACATGAGCAAGGCCCCAGTTCAAATTCTCTAATTAGTTAAAGTGATAGGGGAGTAGAAGTTTCTCTTAAGTCCACAGGGTCTCTTCTGCCTTTAGCTCGAAACAATCTGCATGCTGCAGAGGTATCTTGGGTTGACTCATTCTGAACCTGTACAGTGTCTGAAGTGAAGGCAGTCTTGTAGGACTAAGCCCTTTAGCTTGTGAGATCTGACACTAACTCCAGCTAGTGTCAGAAGGGAGTTGAGTTGTTGGACACTTAGTTGTCAGAAGAACTGAAAAACTGATTGTTGGTGTGAGTGAATACCCCCAACTTAACGAGCACTGTCGATGCAAGGAACAGCCTTACTTGAGCCAAAATGACTATATCCTGGAAGCAAGGTCTCAACTACTCTGGCAAATGTCTGTTTTGCTATTCTTTTTATACCTTTGTAATTAAGGAGGAAACATAAGGAAAATTACATGAAGGTGGGAAAAAGTAGGAAGGGGAAATGTCTATGTTTGGGTCGCCAGATAGTTAATATGAGAATGTGCTACCTTGAGGATGGTTCTGCCTCTGAGGGGTCTAGGAAAGAGGATGGCTGCTGGCCTTTCAAAGGTGTGTTAACCTAGATACTCAAGAACAATGGACAGGGCTTTCTCAAGGCAGAGACCCTACATAGTCCTGGGGCAGTGTGACTACCCACCATGACCTGCCCAATTAGGAATGTATGATGAAATCGCTGTGTGAGGTTAATGTACTTTTTGCCATTGAACTTGTCATATGTATTACACACACCCTTTTTCATTCACAGTTACATAATGCAAAAAGCAACATTGGCTCTGTACTATGATAGCAGGAAAAAATGGCATAGCGCCCAACAGCAGAATCGGTGGGTGGTCGAGGAGAGGCAAGTTTTAAAACTATGGAGCCAGAATCAAGTTTGGACACGTTTGGGGGGATTTTTGATGTTTGTGGTACTTGTCACTAGCTAAAATTTTTCTTTTTCTTTTCTCATTCTAAATGAAAACTTATGTTTAAGTCTAACTTAATTATGTATTCATAATTTGGTATTCTTCTTCTTAAAGAAGGCCCCCTCCTTCACAGTTAAAAGTTTCAGTCTCTTGGATCTGCTTTGCAGGTGAGAAAAAATTTCCTACCTATCTTTTTCTTCCTTCTCTCTCTCTCTCTCTCTCTCTCTCTCTCTCTGATTTTCAAAAAATGTGTGGATGGTCAGACAGGCTGGCTTTTCCAGTTAAGCACCAGCCCCTCCTTAATAGTGCCCACCTCTTACCTTTCCCATCTCCCTACTTTATTTTTAGGTACACCACTCCCACCTCACAAAATTCCTGCCATATCTGGATTTGAGTCCCTCTGCTGCTGCTTTCGATTGCTCTTCTCTTGAGAAGTATATCTCTGCCTCGGAATTCAATGTGAATAAAATTCTCCATCTTTTATGCTCTTATCCAATGTTTCCTCAAACTTGAATAATGTATGGATTTGTCTGTTTCTCTTTTTTTAAATTTTATTTATTTATTTTCAGAGAGAGGAAGGAAAAGAAAGAGAGAGGGAGAGAAACATCTTTGTGTGAGAGAAAAACAGTTTCCTCTCACACACCTGCAACCAGAGACCTGGCCTGTAACCCAGGCATGTGCCCTGACTGGGAATCAAACCGGCAACCATTCGGTTCACAGGCCAATGCTCAATCTACTGACCCACACCATCCAGGGCATGAATCTCTTTCAAAGAGGGAAAACATCTTGGGGAAATCTAATGTCAGCCTAAGTTATTTTCATAATGCTATTTAAATAAGTAAAAATATAAAACTGTATAAATGACCCTGGTTGGAGAGCTCAGTTAGAGTGTCATCCTGATATGCCAAGGTTGTAAATTCAGTCTCCAGTCAGGGCACTTACAAGAATCAACCAATGAATGCATAAATAAGTGGAACAACAAATACATATTTCTATGTCTCTCACTCTCTCTTCCTCCTTCTCTCTCTAAAATCAAATAAAAATAAAAATAGAAATAAAACTCTATAAATATCTTGAACTTATAGACCTTATATCACTTTAAAACAAATAAAAAATAAATTTCAAGTAAAACTTTTAAAAATATAAAATCTATGTTAATAACATTATTGTACTAAGAGGCATGATGGTGTTTTACTAAACAAAATCATCCAGTTCTGAGCTTAATGGTAAAGAGATGGCAGGCTTAAGACTGGCTGTGTAATTAATCTATTTTTGGATTTTGATTTCAATAACACAAATCTAGAAAATGTCTGTTCTTGTAAGTGTGGTAGAAAATGGTATTAATAATATCAAGTCTTTGTTTGCTAGTTAAGTTTAATCAGACTTTATGCTTACCTAAATCTCTGCTAGTGAGTAATTCTTTTGTGCCTACTTTAGTAGAGTCACTTGATAATTATACCCATTTTCTTTTCCACTTGCAAATAATATGAGTATCAGCACTATTGAAGTCTGCATCAAATGGTTTTATAATCCAATTCTTACCGGAATTGGGAATAGAACAGCTTATCATTGCGTACTTTCTGCTAATGAAGTATTACAAAGTGGAATGTGCACAGATAAGATTCTTTAAATTATTTGTTCACACTGTGAATATAATAACAATTAATGAGAGGTTATTGTATCTGGTAAGCCTGAACTGTCTGTCGTATATCATGGGATCATTCAATTCTATCATCACATTTTTTATCCTGACTAATGAACTACTTTCATACATTCAGTTTGATGTGTTATCTGACCTTCACTGGGTGCAGACGGGAGAGGAAATACAAACTGCAAGATAGTATCCACTTATCAGGTGCTTCAAATGATGCAGATGATTCAATATTTGTACAGATTAATTTTGTAAGATTTTTGTGAAAATAAAAACAATGAAAAATGGCTTAGAAAACTCTCAATCAATAATCATTATTTTACTTTATTAATAAGGTAATTATAAAACACTTATAAACTGACTAGTCTTTGGCCAGTTGAAGACACTGAAGAAGTGGCCAGCTGGTCAATAGATTGGACAGAAGGAAATCACGGGGGTAAGCTGAATAACGTTGCCCAACAGTAACAATGGAGATAAACAGAATGTAAACTCCAGAAGCTTTGAATGAAGAAAGAAAGAGAGTTGGCCAGTTAGCAAATAGTAGAAGGACAAAGGTACAGAGAGACAGTGGTCGCCATCACCTGGCAATGAGAGTTACAAGGTAAAGCAGTGAATTAACAAAAACCAGGAGAAGGGAGAAAGAAACACAAGCTATAACTCAGAAAAGAAGTAAATGAAAATTTAATCAGCAGTGGCAAGTATGGTAAATTAAGATAAAACAAATTTCCATAGTGTAGGAATTAATGATGGTATTGACTGGATCCTGAAAGACTTTCTACCTTCCTGAAGTCCGTGAAACCCAGCCCTACCAATTCTTCCTGTGGGTTCTGGTTTGGGGACATTTCCTGGATTCCTAGGAGGCCTGTACATATGATCAAGATTTCTCCTTTTCTAATTTTCACTTGGAGCCTTTTAATAAACTCCATATGAAACAAGACATTCTGAGGGAACTTCTGTCTTTGCAACAACGAAGAAGGTCTGGTTAATACAACCTTTTTAAATTGCACAACACTGTACTCATTAGCTAGCATATGTTCTTACTATGTCATATTAAAATGGTCTATGTACTTATTGATTTCTTCCTCTTGAGTCTCTAGGCCTGGGGCTATGCTTGTCATGTACATCCTCAGGGTTGACGCCTAGGAAGTTATCCGGAAATTCTTACCAGATGAATGAGTGAAACAGCCACTGTAAAAAACTGCAAACATTCACACTAGTGTTTAATCATCTCTATGTATTGTACATTTCATTTGTGCAAAATATGGTTCCTGGTCTGGCAGAAACATTAGACACACACACAGAAACAAACGTACTTTAATAAGGGAGTTGCTGATGCTTTTGGCAACTTGGGAAAGTCAAGACAGAAAGTCACTCTCAAGCAGATATTCGCCTATGAAGAATCGCTGAGAATTTCCCTTACTTATGTAGCATTAGGGACAATAGATTTGCTAATGATGGGAAGAGAAAGGTGCAACAGAACCTTTTCATTCGATCAATGCTGTTCCTCTCTACAGGTCCTAATATGCAACAGTTGATTACTGGGGAGGAGAACCGAAGGCTTTCTGAAAGGAAAGCAGATCAATCCCCAAACCCTCTTGTCTGAGATGTGACTTTGGGAAAATCAGCTGCATAGACCACCACAGTGGTTTCCTGTAAGTCTCAGAGTTCAAGAAAAAGCAAGAAACCTTTCAAATAAAATTGTCTTGGGAAAATTTGGTCTGAAATATGACCCAAGTTGGTCCCCAAACTTTATTTGAGCATTTATGCTGACTAAGCTTGAAAGGGGCCTCCTGACTCTGCCTCGGTGGTTAGCCTTGGGAGAATCAGGGCTTATCAAGGGAAAGTTCATTAAAAAGATGGGCCACCTTGAAGCACCACGGTACACAGCTCTGAACCAGCAAGAGCACTTCTGAGGCAATGCACAAGACCCTAGAGCTAAGCCAGACCAGTCTCCAAAGGCAACCCTGCATGACGGGAGTAAGCAATGGAGGTGCGTCTGGTGGAAGCGCTCGGGGCCGGGCCTCTATGGTTAGAAGTAGTGATGAACCCGCTCAGAATGAGTCTGCCCCTGGGGTTACTGGATGATGGGTATACTGGGTAGATGGGGAATGCCTGAAAATTTCTTGCTAATAGATACACTGGAGATTTAAGAATTCATTTTAACAATTAAAAAAACATGATGATATTGTACCCCTATTTTGTAGAGCAGCTTATTTAGATATAGGTCTTTGTAGAGTTTTTGCTTATTTATGAAAATAGTTGGTGTTTTCTTTTCCACATAGCCTCGTTTGCTTTTACTCTTTTCTTTCTGAAGAAATTTGTAGAAGGGACTACTCTCTCTTGCTTGTGATATGCCACCCAGCTTGTTACTCCCACATTCCTGGGCCTGGGCCAGAGCCTTGCTGCCCATTTTCCATGGCACCCTCCCCCTGTCTCATGCCCATCTGCTCCAGTTTGCCTCCTCTAGGGGTACCCCAGCTGCCACCTTTTTATTCTCGAAGCCATATGCTATCTTCCAGGCACACTTGGCCTGACTTCCCTGCTTTATCCAGTGGCCATAAGGACAGGTTGGAAGTCTCCATCCAAATTTACTACCCTTTATTCGGAGCAATTCCTGTTATTCCACCTCTGACCACGACCCAAGCGATGCTTGCTTACAAACATGTCTGAAGGTTAGGGCTCCACATCCTATACCCAGGTTTTCCTTAACAATACATCATAGATGTATTAATATTCTATAGTTCTCTTCTGTAAACAAACCCATTTCTTAAATGGAAAAGCACTTACTGCTTTATGATGGCAGGGTCTTTTTACTCTCTATGCTTCACTATTGATATTACTGTTACCACGTACTTCAGATATTGATTTCATTCATTTTGGCGATGGCTAGTTTCACGTTAACACTGTACTCTGGACTGGCTGCAAATCTGCAGGACCCAGGGGGAAAAATGAGGGACCAAAAGCAGGAAGAAAGAGCTACTAAAGATACTAAAATATATAGTCTTTTTGTTTCTTTCATTTACCTCCTTTGCTCATACGTACGCTCTCTTTCCCCAATGAACTTCACTTACAAAATTCAAAAATAGTTTTTGAATTTGAATTCAAACAAGTGAAATATAATTATAAAGAATTCTAAGACAATGACAGTAGAGAATTAAACCGAGCATGGGATCCTTCTGAATGTGGCCCTCATGTGATCACATGCCCATAAGCTGACCCTGACTACACCCTCTGGCAGCATCTGTCCTTTTATGCCTCTGCTTTGCAGAAGCATTCATTTCCCAAATAGTTACAAGTCTCTCTGTATCAAAACAGATTGATAGATAAAATATGTTGTCATGCAGAAGGCTGTCCATCTAGACACTGAAGTAAGTAGCTCCATGAATGGCTTCTCTGGGCCAAAATGCTTGGGGATCATTCTGCTATACACCTGCTATAATCTGAAGGTTTGTGTCACCCCAAAATGCACATGTTGGGATCCTAATATGCAATGTAACCGTGTTAGGAGGTGAAGCCTTTGGTGATTAGGAGGTGATTAGGTCATGATGGTGGAGCCCTCAAGGATGGGATAAGTCATCTTTTAAAAGAGACTCACTCCACACCCCTCCCCCCACAAAGATCTCCCAGAGACGCTAGCCCATTTCACCATGTGAGGGTACACCAAGAAATCTTCAGCCCGGAAGGGGGCCCTCACCCAGCCATGCTAGCACCCTGATCATGGACATCCAGACTCCAGAACTTTGCAGTTCTGAAACAAATTGTTTATTGTTTATAAGCCACTCCGTCTGTGTTAATTGGTTGTTGCAGCCCACATGGACCAAGACGACGGCTCATCTTCACATCTCAATGGTGGCTCCAGGAACAAAAGGCAAAAATGGCGCACGATTTCTCTCCTGTTAGAGCAGCTACTGGCTCTCCATCACTCTCACCAGCAGCACTTCAACCACACATCCTACCTATTTTGCTGAGTATCTATCTACACAAGTGGCATGGAAACACAGGCATATATGCATTCCATGTATATGCATGGTTGTACACGAAGAAAGCAACTCCAATTATGGGTCTGCTTTTCCCCCAACCATGTATAGCCAGTCTTGGGTAAAAATTTAAATGTGATATACCAGAAAGAACACCAGCTGTAGAAACAAATAACATACAACCCACTCAGAGTGGGCCCTTGCATAACAAACTAAAACCTCCCGAGGCTGAGTTTACCATTTGTAATCTTGTATTGTGCTGACTTTGTGAGACTGGAGTTATATCTCCTAGAATCCCCTAACCTTTATGGTTCCAGCTTAATGTCAGCCACAAAAGATATTTTGCATACGATTTGGAAGGCAGAAGGGAAGTAGCAGCCATATTTGTTACACTCTGAAGTACAGTGCAGGGCACCACACCAAGTACTGTGGCAGGAGGTGGCCATCTCCTTGAGAGTTTCCATGACCTTCTAGACACATTCTGTGGATATTCTATCTGAGCATCTCAAGATTGCATATTTGAATCTAAACTCATCATTTTTTCTCAGAAACCTACTCTTTGATTCTTGATGAATTAATGGCATTATTACTCACTCGTTCACAAATAATGCTATGATAAATAACTTTGTACATGTTGTTATATGTTTGCAGGAGTTAATTAATCTTCACAATTAATTTCAAAACTGGGACTTCCAGGGTCAAAAAATAAATCTATATGCATTTTTCCTTAAATAACAATAAATTCCCCTCCAGAGGAAGTGCACAATTTTGCACTCCTACCAGCAGTAAATGAGTACTTCATTAAAACAATGAGTAGTCGAGCTTCTGGACGTTTGCCAACCTGATACATAGGAAATACTATAATTTTTATTAACATTACTTTTTGTTGCATTTTTTATTGTTGTTCAAGTACAGTTGTCTCCATTTTCCCCTGGCCCATCCACCCTCACCTCCCACCCTCAATCCTTCCCCACTTTGGCTTTGACGTGACTGAGGCTGAGACTTCCTTTCATGTTTAGAGCCATTTAACTTTTTTCTGAGATCTCTTTGGATTTTCTTTTGGTTGCTAACTATTTTCTACTGGGTTTGTCTTTTTTTCCCAATATTAAATGTCAATTGAGATATAATTGACATTTAACATTGTATTAGTTTCAGGTATGCGGCAGAACGATTTCATATGTCTCTGTATTATAAAGTGATAACTGCAAAATTCAGTTAACAGCCATTGGTTTTTAAGAGCTCTTTATTTATTTATGAAACTAACCAAACTGTAATATAGGTGTAATTATTTTCTCTTAGACTGTTATTTGTCTCTCAGGCTGTTAAATAAATAAATAATTTTATTTATTGTGCTTTTTTTTTTTTGCCAGGTAAGTTTTAGAAAATTTTATGTATTTGAATTGATCAGTCCTTTTTTTTAAAAGTCAGAATTAGGCTTCCTCCACACCCTGGTTATGAAATAATTAACCCATGTTTTCCTACAGCATTTGTATGTTGTTTTTGTTTTTTATATTTAGATCTCAGATCTTTTTGTAGTTTAATCTGGTATAAGGTATAAAATATAAGTCTAATTTTATCAGTTGTTCCAGTAACATTCATTAAAAAGATGATTGTTTTCCTTATGATTTGAGATGCCACTTTTTATTATACACTAAATTTTATTATACAATTGGGAATATTTTTGTATTTACTATTGTGTTGCATAGGTCTGTCTACTTATATTAGAATCACACTGATTTTGTGGTATATATTTTTTTATTCATTTAAATCCTTACCTGAGGAAAGGATTTAAATAATCCCATCTATTCATTCCATAGAAAGAGGAAAGGTGAGAGAGAGAAACATCAACGTGAGAGAAACACCTATCAGTAGCCTCCCACGTGCATGCTGACTTGGGGACCGAACCCACAACCTAGGCATATACCCTGACTGGAATGGAACTGTGACTTTTTGGTTTACAACATGACACTCCAACCAACTGAACCTCACTGGCCAGTGCTGTGGTATATTTTAATAACACATAATGGTAGTTTCTGTGTGGTATGGGTTGAACTGTATCTCCCCAAAATTCATATGTTGAGATCCCAATCCCCAGGACCGCCGCATCTGACCTCATTTAGAGATAGGGTCTTTATAGAGGTAACGAGCTGAAATGAAATCATCAGTGTCGATCCTTATCTACTATGACTGGTGTCCTTACAGAAACAGGAAGTTTGGCCACGGAGGCATGCATACAGGGAAGACAATGTGAGGAGACAGAGGTAGAAGACAGCCACGTACAAGCCAAGGTGAGAGAGCTGGAACAAATTTTTCCCTCGCAGCCCTCAGAAAGAACCAGCCCTAGGGACATCTTAATTTCAGAATTTTAGCTTCCAGAACTGTGAGACCATAAATTTCTATTGTTTAAGCCACCTCAACTTGTGGTACTTTCTTATGGCAGTTTTAGCAAATTAATACAGAACTTACCTCCGTTTGCAGAATTATTCTAGATATTCTTGCACGTTTCATTTTTCTATGTAAACTTTAAGGTGGATGACTTGAAATTAACTTCAAAAAATAAAGTTTTTTGGTAATTACATAGATAAATATTGGTATGTGTTCAAATTTCAAATCTACTTTTTAAAAATGTTTCAAGTTTTACTCATATAGGGTTTTACTTATTATTTACTAAAAATAAGAAACTTCATGAAGATAAATGTTCAACTCTAAACAAGATATCAAATATTGTTTATATATACTTAATAATAGAACTTAAAATTATAAAGAATTGTCAGAATCACACAGTGATATAAATAGTATCTACAATCATTAATCTAAGAAATTGCTATAAAATGCAGGCAAAAAAAGTCAATAAGAATACAGAAGTTTGAAAGAATATAATTAGCACACATGACCTAATGGAACATAATAACCAACAAATGCAAAATACATATCTTTCTAAATACATAGGAAACAGTCACCAAATTATCTCTTCTAAGAACTTCTAGCTTTCCACTGATGTCAAGAACGCTCAGCTTTACTTTAATGAAGATACTTATGAAGATACAATGAAGCTACTGTAAGTTTTGCTTGATAGTTCTAATGTTTGGATCATCATGGAGTTTCCATTTGTTGATTGTCTTCTGTATACAATGTCTGTTCAGTTTTAAAGGTTTTTGCTTTGCTCTTTGTGTTTGCTGTATGTCTGAACCAATCAAAGCTTAGTCTGAGACATGGATAGTGGTTCAACTCAATTTTTTTCTCAAAGCCTTTGCTACTCTTCCCTGTCTGTGTCTTATGCCTGCTCGGTTTGGGAGTGAGCCTGTAAATTCTGCCAGTTTCACTCTCTACTCTGGAATTCATCCCATATTCTTGGCTCCCAGAGATCCCTGCTTCCTCCTGCCAAAAAATTTGGATTCACTCAGAGTTTTGGTACCCCATACTGTTGTACAATAGTGTGTGACTAGAGTACACTCTGTGTGAAGTTTCGAGAGATTAAAAAGAGAAAAATCACTGGTATTTCTATCTCCTCTTCTTCGTACAACAGGTGCCTTTTTGCCCTTCTAATTACTCTATCCATATTCTCAGGGTTTTAGGTGCCTGCCATCAATAACCACAGGCATATACAGTGATATGAAGTTCTTCATTATTGTAGATTCCACAGTAATGGCAATTCATCTCTGCAAATAGTGCTGGTCTCAGGAGGGCTGGAGGGGAAAAAGAGGAAAAAAAGAAAGCAAGGAAGAGAAGGAAAGAAACCCAAGAGACGCAACATCACTATACTAGATATTCCTTATATCTTGACTTTCATCTCTAATCTGCTTCCAATTATTCACTTTTTGGAGTCCTCAGTAGTTTCTTTTTGTATTTTGCTTAATGTTTCTGATTTTAATCAGTGAGAGACAGAAGCACAGTGGGCTACTCCATTCTGGCTAGCCCTGGAAGTCTGGCATAGGATTTGAAGTGGTGCTTCCCTGCCACTCTGTGGGGCAGCATTGCCACGCTCCCAAGGACACTCTGGGAAACATGACAACCTGGAGCTGTTTGGAGCTGATGGGAGGCGGTAGATTAACTGAATCCCCAAGAGCCAGATAAAACTAAATGGTCCTAGATGTTTATTTTTTTCCCTGTTTGGTGGCTTATCAGACAGTAGGTTCTGCAGGCCAGAGTCAGTGTAACTGAAGGACAGGCTGAGAGCCGCCACTGGGTTCTAAATGTTGCCCTTCTCTATGAGGGCCATTGCTGAGACAGGAGAGTCCACTGCTACATAGTCACACAGACGTTCTCTGAGCCTCTACTCTATAAACATGTAGAACTTTGAGGAGGACAGTCTCGTCAAGACTATTAGGAGTGGTGCAACAAACAATGTCTGGCCTAAGCCATGGGATAATGATCGTTCAGTGGTTTGTGTGCTTTCCACTACTTCTTTGTCTGCAAGTTTTCCCCTAATAAACCCTATTTTACATCTGTACGCATGGCATAGGTGGTGTATGTTTGTGACCCCTTCGCATAAACCAAACTGAAAAAAATAGCAGTCTTTTCATCTTCTATGATGAGCCCACATACTTCCTGTTTCTAATATTATTTCTAAGACTTAACAAATTAGACTTCATAGTGGTATCAAGCTCCTTCTGAAGTCTAACCATCACTCTTTCTGCTACAACTAATTTAATTCCTTTTGGATTTACTCCAGTGGAAATTGCTCATTATCAGAGAGTATATCTGCATATATCTGCATATACACAGAAATAGTCAAATCTCTTGACAACCTCCTAATCCACAGGCTTAATTTCAGACACATTTCTTAAAATCCATAAATAGAAAACACAATCTCTTTTGGCATTTTTGCATTTCAGAACTCAATGTAATTAACTTATGTATGTTGATTTATTTTCAATACTGTTGACACTTGAAAAACATAGGTTTGAACTGCACAGGTCTACTAATATGCAGATTTAAAAAAAAAATACTTGTGTAAAGGTACCACAGCATTTTTATCCCCTCATTGGCTGCTTCCAAATCTTTGTTATTATAAATAACACTGCCATGAACATAGAGGTGCATATATTTTTTGAATCAGTGTTCCAGGCTTCTGTGAATATATTCCCAGAAGTGGAATTGCTGGGTCATAAGGCAGTTTCATTTTTAATTTTTTGAGGCATCTCCACACTGCTTTCCACAGTGGCTGCACCAGTCTGCATTCCACCAACAGTAGATGATGGTTCTCGTTTATCCACATCCTCTCCAACACTTGTTATTTGTTCATTTATTGATGATAGCCATTCTGTCATGGTGGCTTTAATTTGCATTTCTCTGATGATTAGTGACATTGAGCATCTTTTCACATGTCTATTGGCCATCTGTATGTCCTCTTTGGAGAAGTGTCTATTCAGGTCCTTTGCCCATTTTTTAGTTGAATTGTTTTTGTTTTTGTTTTTGGTGTTGAGTTGTTTGAGTTCTTCATAAATTTTGGATATTATCCCCTTAACAGCCGTACCACTAGCCAATATATACTCCCATTCAGTGGTTTCCTTTCATTGTGTTGATGGTTTCCTTTACTATGCAAAAACATTTTAGTGTGATGTAGTTCCATTTGTTTAATTTTTCTTTGTTTCCCTTGCCCAAGGAGACATATCAGAAAAAAAATATTGCTACAAGAAATGTTTGAGGTTTTACTGTCTATGTTTTCTCCTAAGATTTTTATTGAGTATAACTTTTAAGTCTTTAATCCATTTTGAGTTTATTCTTGGGTATGATGTAATAAGGTGGTCTAATTTCACTTTTTTGCAAGTACTGTCCAATTTTCCCAATACCATTTATTGAATAGACTATCTTTACTCCATTGTATGTTCTTGCCTTTTTTGTCAACAATTAATTGCCATAACAATATGGGTTTATTTCTGGGCTCTCTATTCTGTTCCATTGATTTATATGTCTGTTTTTATGCCAGTATCATGCTATTTTAATTACTATGGGCTTATAGCATAGTTTGATATCAGTTAGTGTGATTCCTCCAAATTTGTTCTTCTTTCTCAAGATTGCTGTAGTTATTTGGGATCTTTTGTGGTTTCATATAAATTTTTGAAATATTTTTTCTAGTTCTATGAAATATACCATTGATATCTTGATAGGAATTGCCTTGAATTTATAAATTGCTTTGGGTAGTATGGGTATTTTAATGAAATTAATTCTTCCTATCCATGAACATGATATGTGCTTCCACTTATTTGTATCTTCTTCAATTTCTTTGTTCAGTGTCTTATAGTTATCCAAGAAAAGGTCTTTTACATCCTTGGTTAAATTTATTTCAAGATTTTTTTTTAATGCAATTGTCAATGGGATTATTTTCTTAGTTTCCCTTTCTGATAGTTCATTATTGATATATACAAATGTAACTGATTTCTGAATATTTATCTTGTATCTTGCTACTTTACTGAATTTACTTACCAGTTTTAGTAGGGTTTTTTTTTTGTGGAATCTTTAGAGTTTTCTATATACAATATCATGTCATCAGCAAACTGATAGTTTAACTTCTTCCTTTTCAGTTTGGATGCCTTCTATTTCTTCTTGTTGACTGCTATGGCCAGGACTCCCAGTGTTACGTTGAATAAGAATGGTGAAAGTGGACACCCCTGTCTTGTTCCCGATCTTAGGGGAAACCCTTGTAGTTTTTGCCCACTGAATACGATCTTGGCTGTGAGTTTGTCATACATGGCCTCTACTATGTCCCTTCTATTTTGCTGATAGTTTTTACCATAAATGGGTGCTGGATTTTATCAGATGCTTTTTCTGTATCTGTTAGTATGGCCATGAGATTTTTATCCTTCATTTTGTTTATGTGTTATACCATGTTTACTGATTTGCAGGTGTTGTACCAACCTTGCATCTCCAGAATAAAGCCTGTTTAATGATGGTATGTGATCTCTTTAATATATTGAATGATCCAGTTTGTTAATATTTTGTTGAGGATTTTAACATGTATGTTCATCAGGAATGTTGGCTTATAATTTTCTTTCTTTGTGGTACTTTTATCTGGTTTTGGAATTAGGATAGTGCTGGTCTTGTAAAATGAGCTTGGGAGTCCTCCCTCCTCTTGAATTTTTTAGAATAGTTTGAGAAGGATAGGTATTATTTTTTTGTTATTTTTTTGATTACTGCTTCAATTGCATTACTTGTAATTGGTCTATTCAGAGGATGGAATACTACTCAGGGGTAAAAAAAGAAGGATATTCCTACTTTTTACAATGAATGGCATGTATGGACCTGGAAAGTATTATGATGAGTAAAATAAGTCAGTCAGGGAAGGACAAATACCATATGATTTCACTTATATGTAGAACCTAATGAACAAAATAAACAAACAACATAAAAGTAGACTCATAGACACAGAAATCAGACAGAGAGCTGTTGGAGGGGAGGGGTCTGGGGGGCTGAATTAAAAAGATGAAGGGAGTAAGCAAAAAAAAATGCTGGTAGACACAGACAACAGTATGGTGATTACCAGGGGGAAAGGGTAGTGAGGGGAGGTAGAAGAGTGTAAAGGGGGCATAAATGGTGATGGAAGGAGACTTGACCTTGGGAGTGAGCACACAATATACTATACAGATGATGTATTAGGGAATTTACACCTGAAACCTATATAATTTTGTTAACCAATGTCACCCCCATGAATCTGATACAAATTAAAAAAATAAATACCTGTATTGTTTTCGATGTGTCATTGGAAGGAGATTGTAGATGCAGAGGATGGACTGTATGCACTTATATGCCATTTTATACAAAGGACTTGAGCATCCTCCCCCAGGTTTTAGAATCTATAGGGATTCCTGAAACCAATCTCCCAAGGAACAACTTACATTTTTGGGGAGTCAAAGTTGTATGTAAATTTTTGACTCTGTGGAGTCAATGCCCCTAATCTGCTTTCCACTATTGTTCAAGGGTCAATTGTGAAGCTTCTTTTAAATAAAATTGCATTGGAGTTGATTTATTATGCATATTAAGGAACCACTAGTATCATAAACACACTGCACTATCAAAACACTTCTGAAACGATTGGCCAAAGAACATACATGCATAACCCATGGACACAGACAACAGTGTGGTGATGGCCAGAGGGAAGGAGCAGCAAGGGCGTTGGGAGTGGGAACGTGGGCAAAGAGAGGGAAAATGAGGACTTCTGTAATAGTTTAAACAATAGAAATAAAGATAAAATATCACTTTTTCTAATGGAATATGGATTTCCATGTCTCACACTTTATATTCTTTTTTGTTAATACAACAATGAATGTCAATAACACTGGAGTATTTAATTAACAAATACAAGATAATTTTTTAGAGGAAATCTTATATTCACTCTTAATATAAATCAAGTGCATCTGCTTAAATTGTTATAGTCAAGGTAGGAAAACCAGGTTGCAAAAGCATAGTAAAAGTTGAAATATCTATTTACCTCCTTTAGGCCAATTTAATTAATCAGTTATTTACTACCACCCAAATGGCAAGCATGTTGAAAAGCAATGCAAGGCATAGATAAGGAGAGATATAATTTGTATTCTTAAGATCCTTATAGTGTAAAGATGAAAAGACAAAGTATACAAATAAGAACATTGGACAGATTGTGATAAGCACCAAAGGAAACATAAATATAAGAATCACAATTTAGGAGATAAACATTACTTTAGGGATTATTTAGTTCATAACAATCTTTTTAATCATGAAGAAGTCGTGACTTAGAGAAGTTGAAGAACTTGCCTTTTGGTCTCCTCTTTCTTACTGACCAACCCTTTACTTGATGGTCTTATCTAAGAGAGTCATTTTTATTGGGAATGCCTACAATGACCCTGTCATGTGATATGTACTTCCCAAATAATGGGTTGGGTTTGAAAAAGTGCACATTGGAAGGAAGAGGGCATTCTAGAAAAGAGAGGGAGCGTGAACAAATGAAAAGAGGCAAGAAAGCCGAGGACAATGTTCAATAACCAGCAAATAGTCAATTTAGTCTGAATTTTGGACAATGTTTCTAAAACTTTAAAGTGTATATGAAGGTTTTTAAACCCGAAAATGGCAAGGCTAGAGGTTTTGCTTCCTTAGGTAGACTGGGTTCCAGACTTACACATTTTAACGAGTGATTCAGGGACCACCCTCACTCATCCCTGGTGTGAATGGTGGGGGACAAAACCATAAGCAGGAAAGTAACATGATTAGCCCTGCACCTTAAGTAGAGAAGCGAGATTTATTTTCTTTTTTATTTCTGAGACTTGAGAGTGGTAGAGTAAATACTAATTTCTGGCAATGTTAGGTTGAATGCTCTGTCAACCTGCCCAGGCAATTCAAATTGGAGATTAAGAACGGGGTCAGGGCTAAGAAGGGGAGTTGGCACTCAATTTCAGAGGAGAGGGTAGGCGGCATGAGATTAGATGAGATTATCAAAGCAGAGGGTTGGTCAGTAGGGAAAAGGAGACCAAAAGACAGTCCCTTGGGGGCAAGCCCACTTTTTAAGAGACAGGGAAGAAATTAGTAACAAATGAGTAAGTGGGCAAATAGTCATGGGGGCAAACAGAGAAGTGGAAACCTAAAAGAATAGCTGCACATTTAAAGCTGTGTTCACTCGGGAAGCCCAGAGTTGCAGAAAATACAGATCAATGTGACTCACAGGGATTCGTGAACCTTCATGGCTTCATGATGCCCCTCAGCAGGCACAAGCCTAGGACCTACACCTAAAATTAGCAAAGTCCTTTACTGCCACCGTGTGTTCTCCAGCTCTCCTCCAATTTGGGCTCCCACACAACACGCCCTGATAGACAGGTAGGCTCTTATCAGAAAGACAAGTGGGAAACTTTTGGAGTTCCATTCAGTATTTGTGACTTTTACTTGTCTGCAGGAACTATATCATTAACTGCTAAGTTTCAGAATGCCCATGCACCAAAGATTCTGCATTGCAAGTGCACTATTCAAGATGAATGTCCACACATCAAAGCAAAAGAAGCAATCGGGTCACAAAAACCATCCACAGAAATAGCGAAAGTATCATTAAAGTTCATTCTTATCGGAACCTGTAAAAAGAGAAAGCAAATGTCCTCCAGGTGGTCCTGTTTTCAGAGGAGAAATTTCAGGATGTTGGAAAAAGTGTTATCTATTATAACACATCTAACAAAGAGAACACAGGGTGCCACGAAATGCAGGCCAAGGCAAGATAAAAATCTCAATTCCATTTAATACTCCCCCGATCAAAGTGTGTGTGTGTGTGTGTGTGTGTGTGTGTGTGTGTGTATACTTTTAAATTCATTGCATTAACTGCTTCTTAGACCTCTCAGCCAAAGATATATTTCTATAAAAATTAAATAATATCCTTAATAATCAAGGACATTTATAGTAAGAAAAAATAGATTTCAATTTCATACCCAATGTGTAACATCTGTCCAAACAATTGACACTGTTAATACCTACAATAGCACTCAATTAACATTTCATTACCACCCTGACCGGGTGGCTCAGTTGGTTGGGCATCAACCCACAAACCAACAACTTCCTGGTTTGATTCCCGGCCATGTGCCTGCCTGTGTTGTGGGTTGGCATGCGTGAGAGGCAACCGATTGGCGTTTCTCCCACACATCATTGTTTCTCTCCCTCTCTTACTTCTCCCTTCTCCTCTCTCTAAAAATAAATAAATAAAATCAGAAAAAAATTTTCATTATTTTTTCTATGGCACTATCAAGAAAGGTTTGAATCAAATGCTTTGACCGAATTTAAGGCACACTACACATTTGGTTTTTACTTTACCTACCACCACTCTAGAAACCCTACTTTTATAAAAAGGAAAGGATGTTATCTTGACATATCTTATCTAAAGGACTCCATTTATCTAGTATTTACTACATTGTTTTCCCAAAGTTGACAATTTCTCTATTTTTTTAAAAAATATTTTATTTATTTATTTTCAGAGAATGGGAGAAAGAGAGGGAGAGAAACATCAATGTGCAGTTGCTTCTTGCACACCCCCCACTGGGGACCTGGCTCACAATGCAGGCATGTGCCCTGACTGGGAATCAAACCAGTGACCCTTTGCTTTGCAGGCCTGTGCTCAATCCACTGAGCCACACCAGCCAGGGCTCTACTTAATGATCCAAATGAATTTTTTTCCAGGAAGCAAGGACTACCTCTGGGTTTTGTTGGTTTTTTTTGTTTTTTTTTTTTTTTGAGATTTATTTAAATTTTTTTTCTTATGAAGACTTTTTTGGGAAGCAATTTTAGGTTCACAGCAAAATTGAGGGGAAGGTTACAGAGATTTCCGTATATTCCCTGTTTCCATGCATAAATAGTTTATCCCATTATCATCCTTCATCACAGTGAGTACATTTGTTGCAGTTAAATAACTTATGTTGACACATCATTATCACCTACAGTCCATAGTTTACATTAAGGTCCTCTCTTGGTGTTGTACACTCTGTGTGTTTGGACAAATGTATAATGACACGTAGCTGTCATCATACCATACACAGTGTTGCTAAAAGTTCTTTGTGCCCCACCTATTTGTCCTCCCCCCACTCCAACTCCTGATGTTTTTATTGTTTCCATAGTTTTGCCTTTCGAAGAATATCAGATAGTTGGAATCATACAGTGTGTAGCCTTTTTAGATTGGCTTCTTTCACCCAACAATAGGCATTTAAGATTCTTCCATGCTTTTTTATGGTTTGATAGCTCATTTCTTTTTTAGGATGGGATAATATTCCATTGTCTATATGTACCATAGTTTATTTATTCACATTCTGACAAACATCTTGGTTGCTTCCAACTTTTGACAAGTATGAATCAAGCCAGTTCATGTGTGGACAAAGTTTTCAGTTCTTTTGAGTAAATACCAAGAAGCGCAATTCCTCGATACTATGTTAAGAGTATGTTTAGTTTTGTAAGAAACTGCCAAAATGTCTTCCAAAGAGCCTGTACCATTTTGCATTCCCACCAGCAATGAACGAGAGTTCTGGTTGCTTTATATCCTTGTCAGCGTTCTGTGTTGTCAGTGTTTTGGGCTTTAGCGGTTCTAACAGGTATGTAGTACCATCTCATGGTTGTTTTCACTAGCATGTCCCTGATGCATGCGATGTAAAGCGTATTTTTACATGTCTATTTGCAATTTGTATATCTTCTTTGGTGAGGTATCTATCTGTTAAGGACTTTGGCCTATTAAAAATTTTTTAAATTAGTTTTAAGAGTTCTTTGTATATTTTGGATAACAGTCCTTTATCAGGTGTGTCTTTTAAAATATTTCCTCTCAATCTGTGGCTTGTCTTTTCATTCTCTTGATACCTCTGTTTTTAATCTACCTTCTAATTTATCTCTTTTTAATTGAGGCTGCATTTGCTCATCTTTGCTCTTCTGCAACACTTCCATTTCTTCTGACTGCTACAATATGATGACAAAGTCTTCACGATTTATTTCTGAGGTAGTTCTTCGGTCTTTGTCTTGTTTTGCTTTCTTCAACCACTTGATGCCATGTTATTTTTAGAATCAATATCAAGGGGAGTCAGTTTTTACAGCTGAGGCAGGGAATTTCATTACCAAGGCCTTTGGAACTAGCCTCGTTTCTGATTTCCCTGCCGTTACTGTCCTGAGGCTGCAGCGCTGTCAGCTAACTACGGTGATGAACTCCTGTCTTCCAAACTCAGCTTCTGAACAGGTCTGGATTATCAGGCTGGGTTCCCACCTTATATCTATAGATCAATCCTTAGTTATCTTAGTTCCCTTGTTATCAGTTTGAGACATCAATTTGAACCCAAGTCAGTGGATGAGGCTTCACTGACCCCGCTGAGTCTCTAAGTCCTCCTTCCCTGGTAAATACCAAAGGGTGGAAATTTTGCTCATTTCTGAATTAGACCACTAACTAGATTCCCTTTCTATTTACCCTACATTTGAAATTAAATTATCTGTTGTCAGTGCTTGCTTGAATTTGCTTGAGCCTACCTTGAACCTTTGCTCCTCTTATTGGGGCTGAACTGTGCAGTCAGGTTGGCTTCCTCCAGTCTTCAAATCATAGGTACTTGTTTCAGCTTCCTGTTCACTCCTTATTCCTAACTTCTCTCTCCCACCCTGCATTTTCTTTTCTCTTTTGTTTTTTTTTCTTTGTACCATCCCGCATTTTCAAAGACTGAAACCTGTCTTAATCTCTCAGCCTGCCTAACTGATGACAATACAGTCAGACCTGGAGTCTCTAACATCTTGTTCTTGAACAATTCGGTTTTCTACTAACTTGTCCATGGAAAATAGGTCTTGGTTGTCTAACAAAACAGAGGCCAACAGCCCTTTCATGCTGATAGTTGTATGATCAGTCACATGTCTCTCAGGCGATAAATAAAGGAGATTCAGTTTTTGAACAAATCGCTTCTCAAACAGTTTTCCAGAATGAATTAAGTTCGGGAACCAAAGTTCCACTGAATACCTATCTGGACCTGGATAATTGAACACACTTAAAGGTTAGACATTTTCTTATTTCCTCACCTATACTGGATTTAATTTTTATTTAATGGTGTCTGATTCTTTCCAGTATGAGGAAAAGTAATGCACAATTCAAGTTGAACATTTTGTGAAAAGAGTTGACTTCAGTCAATATTAGTGCTCTATCAGGCACTCATTCCACTGTGAATTTTCTTGAAGGAAATATATGTCCAGGGAGCAAATTCAGCCAAATGAATAAAACTGCTCCAAAATGTTGAGCAGAGCTATCTTTGGCTATCTGCTTTGACCTTCTCATTCTCTTTTGTATAAACTTTAGGGTGTTATTAGAAATAACTATCTCTTCCCATAGCCCTTTAATTCTCCAGGCCCCTCATGCGTCTCTGGGGGATTGGCCACTTAATTCTCCAAACCCCTGTCTTCAATGGTATTTCATCTCAAGTAACTGAGTAAGTAATTTGATGCTGTGAGATCCTAAAGTTCTATCACTTAAACTGGATTTTCACTGTTCTCAGTTCCAACCAGGCCCTCCTTTCCCATAATGAATTATGGTCTGCAACCATGCCTCTTCATTTGCTCTGTAATTTAGCAAATAAAACTAACTTCACTTGATTTAAGCAGAAAATGGTTTTATTACACAGATACTGGGTAATTCACTCAACTTCTTCAAGGCTATAAAACAAGGAACAGTGATTAAATCACAGCGCAGAAATAGTCTTATAAAAATGCTACTGCCACCCGCATTATGCACTTAGCTGGGAAGAGAGTAGCTCATATTTTCAGCTTTTAAGTTGGGAAACTGTTCAGCCTCATGTGGTGGTAATTCCCCAAACATGGAAAAGGAATTCATATGTTGGACAGCCAAAAAGAATAAAAATGTCCGCCACACTATCTTTAGCTTACTGTGGCAGCCAGAAGAAGCAGCAATTGGTTTACATTCTTTAATAGTGTATGTTAGAACATATATTAGTTTGAATAATTTATATCTTATCCAATAATTAACAGAAAACTCCATGTGTTGTATAAATTTATAACGAACAAAATGAGAATATGTGGACTTTAATTAGTCTTAAGATAGAAGAAGGAGTCAAAAATATAAAGATGATAAGCAAATTTTACAAATCTTTTTGTCACTTATGTAAGCCTAAATTCTGGAACCCCCTGAAAGTTCCAATAGATACCAAGGAAATACAAAACAAAGAAGAATTAAATTTCACTTGATAGATTTGGCTTTTTCTATTAACCACAGCATTTTGGGTTTACTTTTCATGTTCCATGGAATTTATTTTCATGGAACATGGCTGCAAATATAATTATAACAGAGAAAGTGTTTGACTAAATACTATAGCTCTGTGTTATGCTACCAATTCTAGGTGATGGAAAGAAATGGAAACCAAGGGGAAACTGATACCACAACAGCAGGAATGTCATATTTCTCAAGGTATGGACATGGCATATCTCAACCTGCTATGCCAGCATTCTACCCATTTTATTAACTGTAACTTGCTGCACAGCCTGGGTAGCACATCTCTTACAGCTCTGGACTTTAGCCACATCTTCCTTGTCTTCATTTCTTCCTTTTCCCACCGTCTGCTCACCTTCTGATAGATATATCCAACACTAAATGACAAGAGTACATACAATTCAAGGCTTGACTAGTTATATTATTATAAAATCCACTCATTTATCATGAAACACCTTTAGTTTCAAGATGTCATTCACAACTAATTGACATTTTTACTAACAGAAAGAATTGCTGTGCCAATGAAAATTTAGGATTAGAGAAAAACTCCTTTCAGCAATAACCGGTGACATGCTCCAACCTACAAAATACAAAGCAAGCCCTAGACAGTACAGTGCTGTCCAGTAAATTGAAAGTTCTCGGGTTTCATTTCCAATCAGGGCACATGCCTGAGTTGCAGGTTTGGTCCCCAGGCCTGTAGAAGCAATCAATGGAGTTTCTCACTTCCATGTTTCTCTCCCCCTGTCCCCCTCCCTTTCTCTCTCTCTCTCTAAAATCAATAAGCATGCCCTAGGATGAGGATAAAAAAATTTTTTTAAGTACAAAGCCAAGACAAGTTCCCAGATTATAACACTTGTTTTAGGAGTCTTCTGTTCATCAGATGTAATAAGCTTATTCACCACAAATCCTAAGAGAAATAACTTTAGATAATTGATCCAAGTTCCGTGTGTTTGTGCATTTGGTTCTCTATTAATGCAGCTCCTACTGTCCCATTGCCAATTGCCACAGTTAGTCCATAAAGATTAACATTTATTTTCTAAATCCCTTGTAGAAGACTTTTTTTCTTTAATTTTTGTATTTCTATTGGTTTTTAACAAATACACTCTTGGAACACTCATTATACAGATGTACTACAGTTATTTTTGAATTTTCTATATATGTGAGTAAAAACTTAACATATTAATCTTTAAGCAACTATATAAGTCAAGGACAGTTTGTGAAATACACAAAACAAAATGAATGCAATTCTATTTTGGAGAAAAGAGTATTTACAAATCAAATTGTATTTTCAAAAATAACATATTGGATAATTTTTTACAAAATAAGATAAGATATATATTTGTAAATTGGTAAGCAAATAGTTTTAGCCTTTGCCATTTCGAGTATTTGCTTGGAGTACCATGGCTAATCTGGAAATAAAAACATAATTATATCAGCCAATTTCATTCTAATTTAATTTTTACAGACTTGATCATATTACATTTTTTCTCTTACTAAAACTGAGAGGTTTGTCTAATCTAGTGATTTGACTATTTTCTTCCTACCTGTTCCCCTGAATTTGCTTACTGATTGCTTTTTTTTTTACCCAAAACTGACTTAATAATACTTGTTTTGAATTAGAATCCTAAGCAATATTTGGGATACAATTGGGAATATGATTTCCATGAAAACTGACAATATGATATGAACTTGAGGGTTAGCACCTGAATAAAGGTGATTATTTAAGAAGTAGTTGGATCAGGAGGCATGGAACCAATTCACCATTGTATGGTAGAAGCCAAGACAGTAATGGGTGGTTCATTTTGCTTCTCTTATCAGGTTCAGTTTTATCTGATTACATTTCAGCTTTAGAGAAGCTTCAAAGCTGAACAATAGAACTTCGCTTCTCCCAATATCCACTGAACCCCGGCTTCAGGTAGTTAAATATTTTCCTGAAGTAGCAAACAAACACATTTTTGACTACAGTAACAAAAAATTACATCCAAGAAGTTTAATTAATTATAGATAGAATAACTGAAGAACTAAAAGAAAAAAGGTTAAATTGGTCACACACATAAAGCATACTGTCATGTCAGAAACATTCTCTTTTCTCTTTAAATTAGTGATTTATTAAATAGTGTTTTGAGATACTACATGCTATATAAATTCAAAGTATTCTGAGTTTGAAGCATTTGGTAACTTGTCATAATTTTTTCCATGTGAAAATTTTCAGGTATTTTTGTCAGACTGCAGGTGATTATCCTTATTATAGCTAATGAATATTTTTAAAAGATATGTAGAAATATAACATGAATATCATAGTGAGTTGCCAGCAGAAAAGGCATTTACTTAATACATATTAACTAAACCAATCTGTATTCTTTAAAAAAAAAAAAAACCCTTCTTATAAAAACTTCATTCCATTTCTTTTAATTATTTCTAACTAGTTACATATGTACAATAAACCCAACTGGAGGGATATTTAAGTCGGCCTAAAAGGGCAGTATTTATTCTTAGCTGAAAGGTACAATGTGATCTCTAACCAAGGAGAGGAGAAGACAGCAAGCATGTTCCCTGTTTTAAAATATTTTCAGAGACCTGTAACTTAATTTGTCATGCAAGGTTAAAATAGACTTTTGAAATTAAGTGAACGTTAAGTCTAATTCTTTTCATAAAATACTGGTTTTATTAAGAATCTGATTGTTTCTAAAACACATGTGAGTTCATTACACATCGAGATTACACCTGTTGTAAATGCACGCAGCTGGTCCATGAGCTCTGGGAAAAGAAGTTCATAATGGGAATTCTGACATTGCCTTAAATATGCATACGTTGTTGATATTATGATCTGCTTTATGTTCATATTTGCCTATGGTTTATTTATGTTTCATAAGAAACTCTAATATGTCAAATGAACAGCAGCTGTTGAAAAGCATGCTTATTTTTCTGAGGGAATAAGAAATCAATGGCTGTAGTTTAGAATTTTAATAATTAAAATTCTGAAAACACTAAGAAGCGTGTTTCTCTGTCCCCACCCCTCACAGATTTTATCTCAGATACCTTAGGGAATCGGAAGACTCCGTTGCAGTTCTACTGGCCAAAACTAGATGGTGCTCTGTAGTCGTCAGTGCATCAGGTCGGTTCCCAGAGGTTTAGTGTAGTTGGAATGAAGGGCTTAATTAAGGCTGTATTTCATTATTCAATTAAGGATGAGTTTCATATTTGACCTTTCTCCTTTTCTTTTTTTTCTTTTCTTCTTCCATAGACTTTTTAAATAGGGATCAGGAGGCATGCTTTTTTTTTTTTTTTTGCTTATTGCCTTAGTTAGTCCTTGCCCTTATTCAATAGCTGCAAGATTACCAGACAGTGTTATAGAATGAAATTAAATCTCAAAGTAATATTTAAGGGAACTATTCAGTGTTACACAGCTAGTCAGACTCTTTCCTAGAAGTAACACTCTGGTCTTGCCCACCTTACCTAGCAAAATAAGAAAGTATACGCAGGCAGACAGAATTCACCTTTGAGAAGGAGTTGCAAAAGCCAGAAGTGAATCCTGGTGGTTGCTGCTCCTCCATCATCACAGTAGTTTGGGCTCCCTTCCCTGATTAATCTCATCGGCCTCCGTCCTCCACTCTGAAGATCTGTTGGTAGAAGAGCAGAAGGAAAAATCAGAAGGAAAAATACTAGAAAAAGCTCACAGATAAGCATATTCCATGTGCCAGGCACTGATTTAAGCACTTGACATACATTTTCTTTTCTCTTTTGAAGTAATCAAAGCAGGTGTAAATGAGCAATGTCTCTTTTACACATAAGGAATCTGACACTCAGGGGAATAACTCCCCAAGGTCCATCGATAAGTGGCAGTTTAAGGATTTGGCCACAACTCTAACTAATTCTATAAACAATAGGGTTTTCTACAACTGTGATTAAGGCATTCAGAAAAACTAGTCATTGTCTCTTGCGTAGTGTCTGTCTACAGTGAGCTTGTCATATCGTCTAGGTTTATACTGTACAATGTAAAATTATATGTATTATTTCATTTAATATATACAATAGTCACCTCTGCTGCACTCTGTATGGAAATGAAATTTCCAAGCTCATATTGTTAGTCAGTGAAAATGCCAGATAATAATTTAAGTCCCTTGATAATAAATTTCTTTTAAGACAGAAAAATGGTCAATTCTTATACATTTGCTGTTTGTTTTGTTTCTTACAATTGATACAAACTATCCCGTTTCAGTTTCACAATTTTCCAGTCAATGAGTGATCAACAAGATGTGTTATGTTGATAATTTCTTAGGAATGCAAATAAAACTCGTTCAATTAAATTTTAACAACTGTCTACAATTCTATATATACCATAAAGAATATAAGCAAATGGAAGACATGATTTCTTTGTGTTTTTAATAAATGACTGGGTAAGACATATGTGAAGATTTACTCATTACACATTTATTTACTGATGACTGTGCAAAATAAGCCAAGGCACTGCAGGGAATCAAAGGTGACCGAGTCAGAGCCCCTGGCTGGAAGGGCTGCAGAACAGGGACCTGCCCTGGCACGGCCGTACCCCGTCATGGATGCGTTTGTCTGGACACAGTGCTAGGGAAATCACGCGTGGAAAAAATGCCATTGGCCTCAGGAGAAGACTTTCATTTCCTGTCTGGTTTATAAGAAAACCACATCGCACGGGAACCCTTGAAATTGCCCCTTTACCGTGTGTAAGACTGTGCTCCTTTCCTCCTCAACCTTTCACCCACTTCTACATGGTTTTCCACAGATGTCATGTATTTGGAGACTAGACAAAAACATTTGTCTTTCCCTGCCTGACTTATGTGGCTTAGCATAGTACCCTCTTGTATCCATTATGTTGTTGCAAATGGAAAAATTTTATTCTTTTTCATTGCAGTGTATTATGTAGAATCTAAAAACAAACCAAACCAAACAAAAACAGACTCAGAAACAGAAACCAAAAGGATGCTTTTACCAGAGGAGGTGCTGGGGGGATGGGTAAAAAGGGGAAAAGAAATATAGTCAATAATATTGTGATGAGTTTATAGATGATTCCTGACAGGTAATTCCTAGAATTAGTGGGGTGAACATGTTGTAATTTATAAAAATATTGAATCACTATATTGTGCACCTGAAACTAACATAGCTAATATAAGATTGTATACCAACTATACTTACATTTAAAAAATATCATCGGCCCTGGCTGGTGTGGCTCAGTGGATTGAGCACCAGATTGTGAACCAAAGAGTCACTGGTTCAATTCCCCATCAGGGCACATGCCTGGGTTTCGGGCGAGGTCCCCAGTAGGGGGTGTGTGAGAGGCAACCACACATTGATGTTTTTCTCTCTCCATTCCCATCTCTCTAAAAAAAAAAAAAAAATCAAATAAATCTTTAAAAAATAAATAAATAAAAAATAAAAAAGTGTCATCAAAATGTAATCCCTTGTTGATTATGTTGCATAGCCAAAAGTCATTAGTTTCTCCACTGATTTTTGAATACTCTTCACTTTCTGAATCAAGATAATTCAGAAGCTTAGTAGCTGACCTCTATGTGACCTCAGTTATGCCCAGTGACACCTTTTCTGATGGTTAATTATTAGAATGGCCAACCTCTCTTTCCACTATCTGAACTGGTCCCACTAAAATTAATTTTACAGCTGACATTTCGCAGTACTTCACTAGCTTTTCACAACATTTGATTACGGTATTATCACATAACTGGGAATGATGCTTATACGGAAATGAAAAGCTATTGCCAATGTGTAACATTTGTCAGAGGTGCAACTTTTAATGTTTTCGTTTTCCATGGTGGGTGCAGCTTTGTGGGCCTGATGGGTTAGGATCGGTTTTACCCTCACGCATTGCCAGACCTGTCTGGAATGTATCATGCTCCCAGAGCCAGAGTCGGTGAGCATGGAGTCTAGGCAGGTTAGCATCAGATAAATGTGCCTTTGCTTTCTGACTCCAAAACTTCTCAACCACCCTGGGCAATTTTTAGTCCTTGTAGATTACAAAGAGTCATGACACATTTTATGCCATTAAATCTTTGTGACACCTTTGTAATTTCTTTTAACCTGTAAAGTCTCCCTGAGGAAACCAAAGATCAGAAAAGTGAAGGGTTTTTCCCAAGGCACACAGCTAGTAATTTCTATGGAACTGAGATTCAAAAGTAGGTCTAACTCTGAATTGAATGCAAATAGCTCATATTTATTTAACATCATTATGTACCAGGCACAGCTCTGAGTACTTTATATGTATTAACCAATTTAAACCTCACAACCCTTTGAGGGTTATTTTTGTCTCCATTTTACAGACACGTACACTGAAGCACAAAGAGGGTGAGTCCTCAAACTCCCAAAGCTACTAAGTGGCCAACCTGGCTGCAAACTTGGGCTGAACTCTCCTCTGCTGACTCTCTCTGCAAAGGACACACTGGGTCGGATTACCACTTTCTCATCTCGTAGAAGCATTAGGATTTAATAGAATAAAATGTATCACAGCTCTTTGTAATCCATAAGCAATCAAATTTGACCAGAATGAAAGAGGAGAAGTTGGGGTCAGAAATGAATTGCACGTACACGGTATTGGTGAGGCACATTCCAGCCAGGTAATGACAAGAGTAGAATCAGAGTATGTGCTGATGGCAGCTTTTTCTTGACTGACCACCTTCCTCATCAAATTTTCCTTTAGGTGGTTAAGGAATCAAGATCAGGAAGTTAAGTGCAGGAAATACAAATAATTACAGGTCATGGGCCCAGCCCATATAATTATTCGCCTAATCTAATTCTGCTCCTTTGTTTTTAGATGATCACTTTCTCATCAAGGCTGGCTTTACAAGTTGCCACTTGGAAATTCAAGAGGTTTTTAGTGAAATAAATAAACAAACAAACAAAATTTTCCATTCAGATTCCATAAATCTTAAAATTTCACCAAGAGATTCATTTTTCTTGTTACATTAGATGTTTTTGGCATCATCTCCACTTGTGTGTTACAGCAACTGTGACAAGACTTTCACATCAAAGTTTTTAGGATGTCAAATTTGTTCTGATTGATTCCCATTTTGAATTTCTAGATTGGTACCACTGTGGAAAACTCATTTATATTTGCCTCAGGTAAACAACTTATACCCATTTATTACTCAAAGCTGCCTGTGGAATTGGTTGATTATCCAGTGAATCTGATCAATATAAACAACCAAAGTATATAATAAAGGTAGAAATAACTTTTAAATGTTAAACTTTTATTACTCATTTATCTAGGTCATTGTGTCTCTTCAGCACTTACTTTCTCTATGGAAGAGTTTAAGGGCTTTGATAGATGACCTCAGAGAAAGCATCTATTTTCCTCATTGTATTCCTGGAATACTGCTGAGCTGTGCTTTGTCTATATATAACCTGCCTACACAGATGTTACTTGGCTGCTGTGCTTTGTGAACAGGGTGCCTCTCAGCAGAGCCCACCAAGTCTCAGCCTACGGAGACTCAGTCTTATTCCAATTCACATCTGACTGCTTTTTCTTCTGCTTTCCGCAGCTATTTGCTCTTAAATGCTTGGGATTTGGATTCAAATGGTTTTTCCCATAGGAAATCTATATTTGATAACATGTATTAATAGGGAATATCAGTACTGAGACACTGAACGCAGAGCATGCTCGTATGGTGTATTTTCACTATGAAAAGGATCCTCCAAATGCACAGTAAGTTTGGCAAAGTGGATCCAAGGAGAGGAAAGAAAAACACCTTTAGAAATCTCAAAACAAGGATCATTAGTAGATTTTCTTTGTAATCCCAGCATTATACCTACACAATAAAGATTTACGGTCCTTGCAATTTTATTTTAGGCATTGCTAGTTCTATTCTTAGCTATATATAGGTGTTATCATTTTTTTCACTTTCACAAAACTATATACTTTAGTATCTTCTGGCCAGTGAATGCCACTTTGTGTTTTAAGTTTTAAGAAGCAGGAAAGATTTTTTAAATTATTTTATTTATTTATTTATTTATTTATTTATTTATTTATTTATTTATTTATTTATTTTTATTTTTATTGTTGTTCTTATAGTTTTCTGTCTTTTGTTCCCATTCCAGCCCACCGTCCCAGCCCTCCCCACCTCCCTCCTATTTCCACCCGCCTAGTTTTTGTCCACGTGTCCTTTACACTTGTTGTTCCAAACCCTTCCCCTTTCCCCCTGAAATTCCCTCCCCTCACCCCTCTGGTGACTATCAACCCCTTCTCAATTTCAGTGTCTTTGGTTATATTATGCTTGTTTGTTTGTTTTTTTGATTAGGTTCCTGTTAAAGGTGAGATCATATGATATTTGTCTTTCACCGACTGGCTTATTTCACTTAGCATAATGCTCTCCAGTTCCATCCATGCTGTCGCGAAGGGTTATGGAACGCTTCACGAATTTGCGTGTCATCCTTGCGCAGGGGCCATGCTAATCTTCTCTGTATCGTTCCGATTTTAGTCTATGTGCTGCCGAAGCGAGCACAGGAAAGATTTTTAAAATTGGTTGATTTTGTTTACCTTTAGGGGGTTTTAAAATCATGGTCATTTAATATTTATTTATTTTTCTCTATGGATTTCTTTTTCATTAAAATTTCTCTTTAACTTGAGATTTGTTTGATTATTTCTTTGCTGTGCAGAGATTTTAGTTGGTATTTTTGGTGTCACATCCAAAAAAAAAAAATCATTGCCAAGACCAATGTCATAAAGCTTCGTTCCTGTTTTCTTCTAGGAATTCTATGGTCTCAGGTCTTGTGTTTAAGTATTTTAATCCATTGTGAGTTAATTTTTGTGAGTGGTGTAAACTCAGGCCCAGTTTTATTTTTCTGCATGTGGCTACCCAGTTCTTCTGCCACCCTCTGTTGAGGAGATTATCCTTCCTCACTGAGTGTGCTTGGCTCCCTTGTCTAACATTAGTTGACCATATGCATGGGGTTTATTTCCGGGCTCCGGGCTCTGTGCCATTGCTCTATGTGTCTATTTTTATGCTATCATCAGACTTTTTTATTACCATAGTTTTGTAATATAGTTTTAAATCAGGAAGCGTAATGTCTCTGGCTTTGTTCTTTCTCAAGATTGCTTTGGCTATTTAGGGTCTTTTGTGGTTCCATATAGATTTTAGAAATTTTTTTTATTTCTGTGAAAATGCCATTGTAATTTTTATAGGAATTGCATTGACTCTATAGATAGATGGCTTTGGGTATATGGACATTTTAAATATATTAATTCTTCCAATTCATTAACATGGGATATCTCTCTATTTGCATCTTCAATTTCTTTCATCAACATCTTGTAGTTTTCATTGTAACGATCTTTTATTTTCTTGGTTAAATTTCTTCTTACTCATTTTATTGTTTTTGATGCTATTGTGAATGGGATAGTTTCCTTTATTTCTTTTCAGATATTTCACTGTTAATGTAGACAAACAAAATTGATTTATGCATGTTGATTTTATATCCTGCAACATTATTGAATTCATTGATTAGTTTCAAGTTTTTTTTTACTTGACCATGACCTTTATTATTTTTTGTCTGTCATAATCATTGTGATGGTACTTGTCTTTCCTTTCATACAGCCTATCTTTATGCAATTGTTGCTATATGCATGCACATGTATTTTACAGGTGAAGAACTTGGGCCCAGAGGGAGTAAGTAACAACTGGAAGTCATACAGCTAGTAAGTGGCAGATGTGGGATATGAAATCAAGTCAGCCTCACTTTAGAGTTCATCCTTAAACAATGTGCTTTATGACCTTCCAATGTTCAAATGGCATAACAGTGATTTAAATAGCCTTTTAGATATCTAGAAGCACACATTTAGCTATTGAAATAGTCAATTTTGAAAAATGTTTTTGAGATTAATGGTTAGATCATCTAACCAATGCAACATCTAACATGTGAAAAATTTTGTGGTTACAATCAGTTGCCAAGAGAATAAAGCATGACATTTCTTGTAAGGCCTGACCTTTAGCAATTTCCAGAGTCATCCACACTGCTCCCTACACTTTGGTGGACATCAATTTTCTTTCTGGCCCCTGAAACAATTGTGCACTTCGCTACTTCTCAGCCTTTGTGTATGCTGTAGCTTAAAGTCAGCTTAAAGTATTCTCTTCTGCTACCCAATGGGAAAATTGTTTCTTTATTCGGGACTCACAGTGTGCTAGTTAACACTCACATCCTTCTGTTGTGAACCAAAAAGCCCTTGTTACGTTTGTCTATTCCTTTAGAATCTAAATCTAAGTACCCCGAGGACAAAGTCAACCTTCATTCATCTGTGTGTTCCCTTTGTGCCTGTTTCAGAACTCAGTAAATGCAACCTGAAATGTATATCACTGAATGATACTGGACAAAAAAAATTGTCTGCCTGTGGTCACTCAGCTATTTTGGTTTGGAGCTAAGACTCTCAAAACCAGGCCTTGTAAATTCCCATCAGAAAGATCTTTCCACAAGATCGTTTTGGTGATACTTGTTCTCTAAAACTTTCTATGGTGTTGCCACTTGTTTTTACTAGAATATGAATTCTTTCCCATTCCTTTTTTGTGTTTGTATCTATTTTTTTAAAATATTTTATTTATTTACTTTTTGGAAAGAGAGGAAAGGAGGGAGAAAGAGAGCGAGAGAGAGAGAGAAACATCAATGTGTGAGAGATACATCAATTGGTTGCCTCTCACTCACCCTGACTGGGGACTGGATCTGGCCAGCATTACAGGCCTGTACCCTGACTGGGAATCAAACTGGCCACCCTTTGGTTTGCAGGCCAGTGCTCAGTCCACTGAACCACACCATCCAGGGCTGTATCTATTTTTATCATGTAAGCAGGCTGCCACATCCAATCTGTTGTTAACATGTGGAAATTCTTCAACTAATTCTCTCTCTCAACTTCTTTAGCGAATTACATACATTTTAACCTGCTAGTCACAGAATGACTTCCTCTCCAATCTGATTTGTAGTAAGTCCAAAGCATCATAATTCTTATATACTCTTGACTTTGAGGTCATGTGCTTTATTTAAACTTCTCCATATACCCTGAAAGTTCATGTTCATCTGTCTTCCGTCTCACTCATTTCTCAGTCAGTATTTCCACTAACAGCATATCCTATTATGCTTTTTTTTCCATTCTATTTAAGGACCAATGATTAGAGGTGTTGCCAAATCATCATCTACTAATTAGTCCAAAACATTTCACTTCCTCTTACTGCTTTCATACATGAAAAGAAATATGAGAAAAAAATGGGCTCAGTAAGCCATTTCCAGTAGGAATATCTGCTTAGATTTTTAGAGTTGAACATGAAAAATGTTTTTTCACATTCTTATCAGAGTTGATTTTTTCCTGTATCTTTTTCCCTGTATAATACATACATTGTATGCCTTTCAAGCTTAAAAGAAAATAAGTAATGATGTCTTAATTCTCTTGGTTGAGTTTTTTCTCAGATTTAAAAAAAATTTCTTCCTCTTATTTTTAATCATTTCTATATTTTTATCTGTGAATAGCAGATGTGTGTAGGCTTAGTTATGCTAAAGCAAAAATTAGGTACCAAACTGTAATCATTCATCCTGTGTTGATATGCTTACTTTAGGAAAGTAGGTGATGATTATGTGCAAGGTTCATGTGCTAATAATTATCTACATTTAAATTTACAAAGTTTATATTACAAATAAAGATATAGACTCAGCATGTATCAGACTTACATAATTGAAATTAGCAATAAAAATTGAAAAAGAAACATAAAGCTAAAAAAGTTATAAAATAGGTGAGAAAACAGTTAAAGCACAGCATTTTTTTAGCCATTCACTTCATAAACAGATATCGAATCTATTTTATCTGCAATCATGGTGGGGGGGATGGGCAGAAAAGATGAAGGGATTAAGAAGTACAAATTGGTTGTTACAGAATAGTCATGGGGATGTAAAGTACAGCATAGGGAATGTAGTCAATAATGGTGTAATAACTATATACGGTATCAGACGGGTGAGAGGTTTGTTGGGATGATCATTTACTAAGTTATACAATGTCTGATCACTGGGGTATACACCTGAAACTAATATAATAATGTATGTTAACTGCAATTGAAAATAAAAAAATAGAAAGCATGTATATATACCTATATCTGTATATCTATACATAGCTATATCTATTTGTATATAATATAGAAACCTGAATGAAATCTTCCTTACCAGGACTTACAAACATATTAAATTTATTACTAGCATCATGTAGATGTGAAAAAAGATATTATAGAGGATATTAATGGATTTTAAACAGAATAGAAAAGAGATGTTAAATTCAGGGAGTTTTATTTTCATATAGCTATAAAATATTACACTAGGGTATATGCTTTAGGATTGCTTGCCCTGAAGGTATCTGGCTATAACCCTCTCAAGGATCTACAGAACTGTAGGTTTGTAAAAGCTGGCATGTTATCTGTCCAATTTTATCATTTTACAGTTTAGAGAACTGAGATCCAGGGAGCTTAGATGGCTTATCCAGTGCCGGTGAGTGGAGATGGTTTGTCCAATGTCAGTGGCAGAGTTAAGAGTGAAAAGCTGGACTCTTTATTTTTTGTTCACCTTCTATGAACCTATTAATTCCTTTAAAATATTCAAATTGACCTGAGAATACAGAATTTTGGGAATGCAAAATAAATAAATTATGGTTTTCCCGGAGGGTGGTTCTTGTGCAGCAAACTAACAAGGAACTGATAACATTACAGAAGAGATCAAACACAAAGGGGTGGTCAGGTTGGTGTGAGAGGGTTCCCAGGTCTGTGCTCTTTCTGCAAAACAGACAGTCAGAAGCTTGGGTCCAAGTAGAAAAATTACAGTAGACTGAAAAAAACAAGGCTGTCAACAACAATTTAGACAAGCAGATAAAGATTTTCACTGTATACTATGCTAAAAGTGTGAGCAAAGAAACAAATTTTGTGTGAAATATTTGGTTTCATTTGACATTTTGGCTTTGACAAAACCAATCAGTGGATTTATTTGTATTAAAAGTTTCAGAATAGTGCTTTCCCTCAGCAGAGCATGTTCAAAGCATGCCCACACCTTCCCCTCTTCTCATCCTTCTGTCTCCTAAGTTCTGAGGGTCCTTCTTTTGCTTCTGTAAGTTATTTCCTGAGCATTCGCAGCCCAGCTGGCTCACTTCTACTACAACTGTAACATTCTAAATAAATGTTCTCTTATAATTTGAAAAGAATGTTACAGGATAGTGTTTAACAGCCCCCCCCAAAGAAACCATAAAAATAAAAATGCTATATTTTATTATATTTTCTAAATATCTTTTTTTCTTTTAAAGGAGGCTGAAATTTGAAGTAGCACTAATTTTGCTGCTCCAATAGAATATAACTACTTGTAAATCAGGAAGGGTTGTTTATATCAGTTATTCACAACAACAAAGTCCCAACTCTGACAGCCAATTTTTACTGAAGAAAGATATGAGGCTATTGTTTATCAGACACTGCTGAGTGAATTACATGAAATTAAAGGAAAGCAGTATGTTGCTTTCTTGGTGAATACAGACACTCATTGTTTAGTCCAAGTACATATATCACATTATTTCAAGTAATACATATAAAAGGCTGAATTTCAAACTCTATTTTTACAAAATTCTGATGGTAGCATACACAGCCTCTATTTTATTAAAATTTTTCTTTTGCTTTTAAAATATAAATAGCAATAAGGAGCTGTGAAAACTTTCTATTTTTGTCCTGACAAGATTACTCAGAATTGTTATGCACAAAGCAGACTTTGAAACAGGTCCAGCATATTAATTTTCAAAACAGAGTGTACACGGTTTGATGCATAATAATATAGTACAATTACATAGTGAAATGTGTTGAGGCTGCCAAAAAATGTTAATAATGATACAGTTAGACTATCCTCCCCTCCCCCCAAAAACCCCAAAGGTAGAAAGCATGGTATATTTTAAAGGTAATTATTTTGGAGAACCCTAACATTTTTCTTTCTTTCTAATTTAATTTATTTTGCTTTATTTTTTATTGTTGTTCAAGTATAGTTGTCTCCATTTTCCACCACCACTTTCCCCCACCCTCCCACCCCCACCTTCCACCTTCAATCCTTCCCCTTTGACTTTGTCATTTATACATGTTCCTTGACAACCCTTCCCCTTTTCCCCATTATTCTGCTCCTCTCTATCCTCTGGTTACTGTCAGTTTGTTCTTTATTTCAGTGTTTATGGGTATATTTTGCTTGCTTTGTTTTGTTGATTAGATTCCACTTTGAGGTGAGCTCATATGGTATTTGTCTTTCACATCCTGGCTTATTTCACTTAGCATAATGCTCTTCGGTTCCATCCACGCTATTGCAAAGGGTAGGAGCTCCTTTTTTCTTTCTGCTGGGTGGTATTCCACTGTGTAAATACCATAGTTTTTTGATCTACTCATTTACTGATGGCCACTTAGGTTGCTTCTAGCATTGGGCTATTATAAATTGTGCTGCTATGAACATTGGGGTGTATAGGTTCTTCTGAATTGGTGTTTCAGGATGCTTAGGGTGCACTGTAATCCCAGCAGTGGAATTGCTGGATCAAAAGGCTGTTCTATTTTTAGTTTTTGAGAAATTCTATACTGTTTTCCATAGTGGCTGAACCAGTCTGCATTCCCATCAACAACATACTAGGGTTCCCTTTACTCTACAACTTTGCCAGCACTGATTGTTTATTGATTTGTTAATGATGACCATTCTGACCCGTGTGAAGTGGTATCTCATTGTGGTTTTAATTTGCATCTCTCTGATGGCTAGTGATGCTGAGCATCTTTTCATTTGTCTCTGGGCCTTCCATGTGTCCTCCTTGGAGAAGTGTTTGTTCAGGTCTTTGCCCATTTTTTCCCCCTAGGGGAGAGTGTGAATGCAGTCCCTCACTACCATAAATTATGCAGTCAAGTTTCCCTCATCAGGGGAAATCACAGGAGTCAGCACATCCAGAGCGCAACAGGTAAGCCTTGCCCTGGGAAAACCACCTTCGTCGTGATCATGGTATCTCCTCTGCCAGGTAAGTATCCCTTGCCCATTTTTTAATTGGACTGTTTATCTTCCTGGAGTGGAGCCATGTGAGTTCTTTATATATTTTGGGGATCAAACCCTTGTCTGAGATATCATTGGCAAATATGTTTTCCCATACACTTGGTTCCCTTTTCATTTTGCTGATGTTTTCTTTTCTTTTTTAAATATATTTTATTGATTATGCCATTACAGTTGCCCATTTTTTTCTCCCCTTTATCCCTCCTCTGCCCTGCATCCCTCACCCTCCAGAATCCCCCGTCCCTTAGTTCATGTCCATGTGTCATACCTATAAGTTCTTTGACTTTTCTGTTTCCTATACTATTCTTAACCTCCTATCTATTTCATACTTACCATTTATGATTCTTATTCCCTGTACCTCCCCCCCATTCTTCCCCTCCCCACTGATAACCTTCTATGTGATCTCCATTTCTGTGATTCTGTTCCTGTTCTAGCTGTTTGCTTAGTTTTTGTTTTTTAGGTTCAGTTGTTGATAGTTACGAATTTGTTATCATTTTACTGTTCATAGTTTTTTATCTTCTTTTTCTTAGATAAGGCCCTTTAACATTTCATATAATAAGGGCTTGGTGATGATGAACTCCTTTAACTTGACCTTATCTGGGAAGCATTCTATCTGCCCTTCCATTCTAGATGATAGCTTTGCTGTATAGAGTGATCTTAGATGTAGGTGCTTGCCTTTCATGACTTGGAATATTTCTTTACAGCCCCTTCTTGCCTGCAAGGTTTCTTTTGAGAAATCAGCTGATAGTCATATAGGAACTCCTTTGTAGGCAACTGTCTCCTTTCCTTTTGCTGCTTTTAAGATTTTCTCTTTATCTTTAATCTTGGGTAACTTAATTATGATGTGCCTTGCTGTGTCCCTCCTTGAGTCCACTTTCTTTGGGACTCTCTAGGGTTCCTTGACTTTCTGGAAGTCTATTTCCTTCACCAGATTGGGGAAATTTTCCTGCATTATTTGTTCAAATAAGTTTTCAATTTCTTGCTCTTCTTCTTCTCTTTCTGGTACCCCTATGATTCGGATGTTGGAGCACTTAAAGTTGTCCCAAATGTTCCTGAGCCTCTCCTCAATCAATTCCTTGAGCATCCTGATTACCAGTGTTTTGAACTCTTTATCATATGGGTTGTCCATCTCCTTGTCACTTAGCTTTTTTTCTGGAGTTTTGATCTATTCTTTCATTTGGGCCATATTTCTTTGTCTCAGTGCACCCGTTATGTTGTGGGGCCTGTTAAGGGGGTAGAGCCTTAAGTATTCTTCAGGGCAGGACAGTTTGATTTTCCATGCAGTTTGATTTTCTGGCACTTCTGATTGTTAATTGTTTTTAAATTGGTTGTTATCCTTCTTTTGGTTGTGCAAGGAAGCAAAGTGTTTCTACCTACTCCTTCCTCTTGGCCAGAACTCTGCTGATGTTTTCTTTTGCTGTGCAGAAGCTTTTTCTTTTGATGAAGTCCTATTTGTTTATTCTTTCCTTTATGGCCCTTTCTCTAGGGGACATATCAGTGAAAATATTGCTGCGTGGAATATCTGAGATTTTCCTGCCTATGTTCTCCTCCAGGACTTTCATGGTGTCATAACTTATGTTTAAGTCTTTTATCCATCTTGAGTTTATTTTTGTGTGTGGTATAAGTTGGCAGTAGAGTTTCATGTTTTTGCATGTAGCTGTCCAGATCTTCCAACACCATTTGTTGAAGAGGCTATTTTTACTCCATTTTATGCTTCTGCCCCACTTTGTTGAATATTAATCCTAGAGACATGGGTTTATTTTGGGACTCTCTATTCTGTCCCATTGATCTATATATCTGTTCTTATGCCAGTACCAGACTGTTTTAATTACAGTGGCCTTGTAATATAGTTTGATGGCAGGTATTATGATCTCTCCTATTTTGTTCTTCTTTCTCAAAATTGCTGAGGCTATTTGGGGTCATTTATGGTAGAACTCTAACATTTTTCTGGTAGTTATATCTATAATCAATATGCACTACATGTCTTTATGATTGTATTATTGAAAATGAAATCTTTACTTTTGCAGAATTTATAAAAACCCTAACCCAGTAAAAGACATTTTTATAATGGTTAAAGGCTGTACCAGCTACTAAAAGTTATTAACTTTGCACATAATCTACTAGGAATATATAAAAATGCTCTAAATAAAATTTTAATCATTTGTAAAGAAATAATTACTGAAGGCTTTCAAGTCATCCATCAGCCTGACATTATATATTTTACTTTATTTATTTTTTTCATTTATTTTAGAGAGAGAGGATAAAGGAGAGAGGAAGAGAGGGAGAGAAACATTATTGTGGGAGAGAAACACTGATCAGTTGCCTCTAATACATCCCTGGCTGGGGACCGAACCCCTAATGCAGGCATACGCCATCCCAGGAATGAAACCTGCGACCTTTTGCTTTGCGGGATAAAACTCAGCCAATTGACACACACTGGCCAGGGCCTGACATCATATATTTTAAATGTAATTTACATTTTCCACCATATTTAAAATATTATAGTTGATTATTCTTGCTAATGTTGGAATTTCCATCCTTAGACTTGCATTTATATTTGAGGTAGCAACAAATTGTTGTTTTTTGGCAATATTTGGTCAAGTTGTTACTGCTTGCTTTTTTTGTTTGTTTTTTTATTTGTTATATATACACCTTCTGCAAGACACTATTTTTTACCTTATTACAATTAATATTTCTTGAGAGAGAATAAAGAGAAACTCCATTTTCTACATGGATCAATGACAAATAAAATATTTCCTCATAAATCTGAACGTAGTCCTCTAGAAAGAATTTAAATGAGCTATAAGAAAAGCATAAACTTTAGGCAGTAGTATGGTATAAAGTAGAAACATTGAAGTCTATATTATTCAGCAGGTTTTTTGTTGTTGTTGTTGTTGTTTACAAGTAATATAAATTTAAGGTCAAGTTGACTAAAACAAAAGAGAAAATTCATTAACTAACATGGAGAACTCAAGAGTTAGGTCCTGCTTCAGGGACTGCTAAATTCAGATGCTCAATAGATTTCTCTTTCATTTCTCAGCTCTAGTTTTCTTTGTGCTTCATGTGAATCATCTCAGGTGGCCTCTGCAAACTGTAGGTTTACCCCTAGCTATTCTCTATAGTTCCAATAAAACCACAACACTGAGCATCATTGGGTGACTTGAATCTTGCACACATCCTTGAAGCAGAGGAGGTGGAATGTGCTCATGGAGCAAGGACAGATCACATGCCCACTTCTGGATCAGAAAGCTACTGTCAGCACCAGCTGACCTGCATGGACTACAAGTCGGAAAGCTGGCTTCTCAAAGGAAAACCAGATGATACTACCAGAAGGAAGATGCTGAACGGGAAAAAAGCAATGAATGTTTACTTCACTCTCAAATACAGGTTATAGTAGTCTAAATGCTGCTCGATAACTTCTACTGACTCAATATCTTTTCCACATAAAATACTTGATTTTAGTTTTAAATGACTAGCATTAAGAACGTAGCCTCATCTTGATTTTTATGGTACCAGAATGGAAAGACAGAGTCTTTGGAAGCAAGCTTATAAGGAATTCTCTTTAGCCTCAGATCTACATAAAGGAAAGCAGGGTTTTAATTACCTTCATTCATTATTTTAAAGCATATTTTGTTCCATTATTCTAGTATTTCTATAGCACCCCTTTAATTATTTTGTCATTGCATATAAGTATGATACATTTTTAAGCTAAATTTTTGTTTTTCTTTTTTCCATTATTGGTAAGCTGTTTTATTTCTGCCAAAATGAAGTTCACATTATAGTTCCAGGCAAAGAGGCAGAGGAGGGAAAGTGTCTTTTTTGAAGGGAAGAAGTTATGATGCAGTGGGGAGCCCACCCGCTTTGTCCCGGGGTTTGTGCAGGGAGTCAAAGGCAGGACAGGGATCTTCAGTAGCAGATTGGGGAGACACAGTCAGTGGAAGAAGCCAATGGATCCTGACTAAGCTGAGATGGGACAGACAAGGGATTTATCAGCATCAGACACTAGCAGCAGGTGCAGATCAGTGACTCATCCAGTGTGCATAATATGACGGTACTGGTTGTTTATAGCGAGTGTCAATATTCATAGGTGCCCATGCTCTTCTGGTTTTTAAAAAAATTTTACTACCACAACCAATAAACGACAACCAAATTTCAGTGGTTGGTTAACCAGTGCATATCCAAAGATGAGCATGAGGCCAGCGTGCCCTCTCTTCCCCAGTGCCGTGATGTGATTTACATTTTTCTCCCACACATCAAATGCCATCTTGAAGAGGAATAGAGGAAGGAGAATGAGACAGTGTTTCAGGGTTACTTTAGAATTATGTGAATAATCTGCACCGATAATTGGTTGGACTTGTATTTGAGACAGATTGGGCTAAATTTAGTGTTTATTTCAGCCCTACTTCCTAGTGAGCCAGTGAGTTGGGTCATGAAGATTAGGTCAGTTATAGAAAAATGAAGAAGCCACATAACATGCACACCCAGCTTGTGGTGTATGTAACTTTGCAAGCCTGAAACATATATAAATGATTAGCTTTTTCATTTGTGAAATGAATGTAAATTCATACTATTGCCACTAGCTAGGGGCCAGTTAATTTACCCATAGACATTTGCCTGGGATCTCTCTGTGATGTTAAAACACAAAATGTAACGAAGTATCATAATATAAGAATAGTATAACAAAAACATAAAATAAGAGTGGCCTTGAACCCTATAAGTAAAACTATGACACAACTGGAGAATAATATTTTAACAATGAAAAGGAACACTAAAAAACACCTTTAGATCATTACCTAAAACAAGAAAAAGATGGAAATCTACTAGCTATAAGGGGTTAGTTGCCTTCTGGGTAAATTTAGTAAAGATTATACTTCTTTACAACTAGATTATCTAGTAATGGAAATAGTAGTACAGGCTAAAGAAGAAGGTAGGAAAAACTTTCAGCAGATGTTGTATGACAGATACAGATAATATCCTACTTAATAGGATAGTAATGCAATTGATATTAAATATCAATATCCAATATTGATAGATAATACATAGGGCAAAAAAAAACATGAAGATATATATATAGAAAGGATATATATAGAAAATTTACAAAGGAGGAAAAATAAAAAGAAAAGATGTGGAAGTGATTATTTTCAGTAAAGATAAACCACATAAATGATTTATATATATGTAAAAGACCCTTTCTCACTATTGAAGTAGTGATAATGTAAACTTTTTAGTAATTTAGCAGTGTGTACCAAGTCATAAGAAGATAGAAACATGGGGACTGTAACTTAAGAAAGTAACCTCAAATATGGAAAATTCTAGATTCATAAATATATTCATGATTTTTAGCAGTAATAATGAGGAGACCACCTAAACATTCCAAAGTATGAGAATGAGTAACTACTGCTAATTATTGGCATATTATTCAGGTACTATAAATACAAGTTATTAGAACCAGCACAAAATAGTTTTTCATACTTAAAGAAAAAAAGTCATTTTAAGATTTTTTATGTCATTATTTATAATAAATATACATTAAAAATAAGATTATGTCAGAATAGTGGAAGTATCAGGCATTATTTTTCTCTTTTCCAACTACTCATAAGGTACTTAGACATTTTGATTAGTGGTTAAAATAAAGAAAGAAAGTATGGTTCTGGGTGTGGAAAGCCCTGGCTTCTCTCTTGGCCATGACATTAACTGTTAGTGATTGTGGGAACTGAAATGAATATTTTAGGCCTCTAGCTTTCTTTACTACAGGTATCAGTGAGTGCAATCCATTCAATCAAGTCTTTCAAACTTTAAAATTATTTTATCTATGGTTTATAAATAAGGACCATAAGAGGGAGTTACTTTTAAATTTATTTCAGAATACTGTTGCAAAGATGATGCAGAAATGGAGCATTACTCTCTGGCAAGTGAGTTTATAAACCAGAACATAAAAAATGCATTTAGCAAATTTGTTACATGCTTAAAATACTTTGTGAATTATGGGAAAGTTATAGTCAAAAGAAAGGGTCATTAAATAAAAGCAAAGGATTAAATAACACCCAACAACAATTTTAACAATATATCTTTTGTGCAAAGCAGTGTGTAGTAAATATGCAGAGAATCAAATTTGAAAGATAAAATTTAAAATGGAAGTTACATTAAATACAAAGCAAGGTCCACTCATTTTTTAAAATTAGAATAATTTTTGTGTGTTCTATTTAAAATGTTTGCTTATCATCAGGTAATGAATATATTTTGCTACATTATCTTTGAAAAGTTTATTTTTATGTTTATATTTAGATATATAAGGTAGTTGGGAATGAATTTTTTAAAAAAATATGTTGTCGTGTAGGAGTTACCTCCTCACCATTTACTGAAGACATGTTTTGATATGCTCCTTTTCCCAACCCCCTGCATGCCACTTTTGACATAAATCATATATATGTAGGTTTGTCTCTAGATCCTCTGTTCTGGTCTACTTGCCTGTCTTTACACTCTTACAACACAATCTTAATTACTGTAGTTTCATAATAAATCAATATCTGGAGGTGTAAGTCCAGCTTCCATTGTTGTCTTCATGATTACTTTGCTTCTTTATATAATACATTTTGGAAACTGCTCATTGATTGATACACACCGAAAAAATAACCTTTGAGATTTTGATGGTGATAACACAAAAATGGATTAATTTGTGAGAAACTGGTATCTTTATAAGCAAATTTATCAAGTCATACATGTATATTCACCATTTATTTAGGAACTTAAGATGACCTCTATACTTTTTTTATTTTTCTCTGTATAGAAGTTGTACACTTTATCAAAATTATTCCTTTGTATTGTATGTTTTTGTTGCTTTTGTAAATGTTTTTAAAAAGAAAATGTAATTACATAATTATATGTTGCTAATATAGAAATAGAAATAATGTTTTATAGTGATTGAACATTGCTGCAATCACTTATTAATTCTAGCATTTACTTAAAATTCTTTTGAATTTTCTACCATTCAATTATGTTATCTATGAAAAATCAGAATTCTGTTTATTTGTCTTTATCATTTATTCTTTTCTTGCCTTCTTTAGATTAATAAAGTATTTCTAAATCCAATTTCCTCTATGTTATTCCATTTATTAGATATTATTTTGCTATTCTTACATTGGATAACCTAAAGATTGCAACATGAATACTCAACTTATTAGGATCATAAAAGTTAGTCATATTTTTACCTCTCAAACAATTCAATAAACTTTCAATACTTTATTTCTCCCCTCCTCCTTTTGATATGCATTTATTTTTTAACTCAAAAATATATTACATTTGATTTGTCAGTCAAAATAGATTTAGTTTTATCTACTTGTTTATATTTTAATTTGTTTCCTTCTTTCCTGAGTTTTTATGCTGTTAGCTAGGGTAATTTTCATTTTTGTCTGAAAAAACTTCCTCTAGTATTTTATGTTAAGAGGTGTTGATGATGAAATCTCACTTTTGTTATTTAGATATGCTTTTATTTTCTCTTCAGTTTAAAAGATAATTTGGGGGTTTGGAATTTTAGATTGGCAGTTTTTTTATTTTAAATACTTTTAAGGTTCTATCCCATTGCCTCTGTCATGCATTATTTCTCTTGAGAAGTAAGGTACAAATATTATATAGATCTTTTGAAATTATCTTTTCCCTCCTCATGTTTTTTATTTTCTTCAGCTTTAGCATGGTATTGATAGATGTGGGTTTTTTGAGGGGTTTTTTTGCATTTATCCTGTTTGGTTTTATGGCATTTCTTGAATCTGTATGTCTTTCATTAGTTTTGGAAAAAATATTGTCCATTATCTCTTTCAACATACTGCTGACCTAATCTCTACATCCTCTCCTTTACAGACTCTAGTTGTATGTATGTTAGATACTTTACTTTGTCCAGGTGATTTTCTTGCTATTTTCTATTTGTTGGTCTTTATACATCTGTGGTTATTACTACTAACTTTTCTTCCAGTTTCACCAATCTTCTCTTCTACTGTGTCTTTATTGTTAAACTCATTTATTGAATTAACTTTAATTATTATGGTGGGGTTTTCTTTGCTTTTAGAATTTCCACTTTAGTATTTTTCATATAATTAAGTTTGTTAAAAATTCTCAATTTTTTCATCGAATATTTTGGACACGTTATCCTTAATTATTTTAAAGTATCTTGGTTAACTCCAATACCTTCCAGTCCCACCTCTGACTCTAATGAGCGTTGGACAATACCAAGTTCTATGTCACCGTTTCTCATCTACCAGATAAAGAGATCTGTTATTGTGATAAACAAAACTACTTTGTTTACGCTGCTTGAAGCATCACCTTACAATATTGAGCTAAGCTTAGCCACAGACTTTTATTTAAAAGTAAGGGGTTTATATAGGATTATCTCTAGGTTCTTTTCTAATTCTACAAGACTAAGTCTATAGCTATTTTGGAATATCTTCAATGTTTGGCACTGTGCTAGATACAGAGGGGATATTTTATCTAAATTTAGTATTCAAGGCAGTACTATTTAGACTGAAAGCTCATTGGCAATTTTCTATCCTTTTCACTGTTCTCTTTGTCCCCTAGTACAGTTCCTGGTGCAGGGCATGTGCTCAATAAGTACTGGTTGAATAAGTAAATGAGTGATTTAGTTAATTGTGTTAGAGATAAGTGATAGAACTTACAGTCTTTCTTTTGAAGGATTAATATTAAATGCTGATCGGCTGAACATAAAAACTTAAAGAATAGGGAGGAGTTAAGAAATGATAATTATGATTTATTGAGCAGTTACATAGTAGATATTTTTCTGAATGTTCCATCTACCTTATATCAAATAATACATACAGTTTCTTGGTGAAGTAAGCATTTGGAGGGAGGTTAGGTTTTCTACCTGAAAGTGGTGAAGACAGAATTCAAACTCAGGTCTATCTGACCCCAAAGCTTTTAACTATTACTATATGTTGCCTAAGGGCTTAATCATAAGGCCAGAAAGAAAAGTCTTTTCATGGACAATTAAAAAAATCAATAAACCTATATACACATAAATATAGGGAGTAGATTCAGGTGTAGAGTAATGTATGTAAAAGAGAAATATTTTTTGCTTCTGGAGGTTTTTATGTTTTTTTCTTTTCTGGTGCTTTTTTCTTAACTCTGTAAGAAAATAGCCAATATCTTCCTCACTAATCCATAACCCACCTGCCAATGATTAGAGAATTTTTAAAAATTTTATACAATTTGACACAGTTTCTTTACATGCTAAAAATAGGTTAGTTTCTTCACATGCTAGAAATAGATCTTAAAAAATATTGGCATACACATAACATATACAAGGTTATATATGTTCACAGGAGAGAGAGAATATGTTTTTCCTTCACATAGCAGATTGGCCAGAAAATCAAGTTCACTTGTATAGTTACCAAGCATACAATGACTTCCAGAATTGGAATAAATGTTCTTGGTTTATTTTTTCGCAAAAATCTCCTTTGAATGATACTCCAATGAGGGGCTGTTATATCAGTTGCCAACAGATAAATTAAAAAAAAATTCTTGGAAAGTGAAGTTATTTTAGAAATCTTATTTTATACACACAGCCTGAAGATGACACATTTTCATCACAAGGATGAGAAATAAGAAGCCCAAAAAGAATTTAACAGAATAAATAGACTAAAATAGAATAGAGCCATTTCTTCTAAAATGCCCAGTATTCTTCAAACAAACACCTCTTTTTCTTGCTGGAGCATCTTCAATAGCAGACTCCCCTGCAACAGTCAGAGGTCACCCTGTCTCCCAGGCCCCGGCTCCCACTTCTCTTCCCTGTTTGCTCCACTTCAGCCTCGCCCGCTGCCTTCTGTGGTGTCCGCTGAATGCATGAATGCTTGAACACATTCCTCACTCAGGACTTCTGCACTAACTTTTCCTTCTGCCTGAAATGTGCTTCCTCCCAGGCCTCTCTGTTTCATTCCCTTTCATTTTTCAGGTTTCTGTTCAAACCTTACCTTTCCATTGAAGCCTCTGATCACTCCTTATAAAAGAGTAACTCAGGCTCTGCCTCACCCTCAGCATCCACCCTGGCAGTGTTTCCTTCTTTGCTTTATTTGCTGCCATACTATGTAATTATTTGCTGGTTTCTGCAGTTACTAGTTATCTCTTCCCTTGGGATACAAACTCCATGAGGGAAGAAAATTTATTTTGTTCACTTTTGTATCTCAGTGACTACAGCAGAGCTTGCAACTTGGTAGCACTCATTAAATATTTGTTGAATAAATGAATTTGGATGCATAATAGGAAGCATTTTCAGGAGGTGTTTTGTCTTCTAAGCCATTAAAAGATAATTATTCATAAAAATTAAATTTAATCTTCTAGTTAGAACATAGCAATAGCATGTTAAAAACTGCTATGCATTCCTTTCTCCTAGAAGAATTCTTACACATATCTGCAACTGGTCAAATTTCCATTGGTACCTCCATACAGATAGAAATATTTGTAGCTACCTTCATCTCAATTAATTTTTCCATCATGATTCATTTATTTTAAGAGAAATGGAATCTTCTCTGTCTTGTTAATGGTTGTTTTCCCAAAAAATAAAAAACAGTGAAAGGAACTGAATAAATACTTCTTGAATGTGTGTATCTATATACACATATATTATGTATATATTCTTCTGTGTATAATGCAGTATGCCATTAGAACCTCTTTATTATTTGATGAAGAAAGATATTTTCTCTTGTATCTCCAACAGAGCCAAATGCTTCAACCTTGTAAATTACCGAGGTATTAACCAAAGTCAGCTGCGACTTATAAATGCTCCTTTTTTATAAGAAGTGAGTTTGGGCATGTGTTCTCCTTAGTATTAGATAGCATTTGATCTCTTTTGCTCGTGCCATCCAATTTTTTTATAGTACACAACCTATCTTTATGAGGGCTCCTTAAGCCCAGCAATCCACTCAGCACTCTCTGAAGAACATACACACATGCACAAACATTCATTCAAGTTCACTGTTTTGACATAACATAGGATTGAGGTTTTTATTTTCTTCACAAAAAGGTATTTGTGATACTAATTAAGTCATTTACATGGATGGCAATATAACCCATAAAGAAACTGGACAATAGTATTAGGAACTATAATATTACCTTAAATACGCAACAAACAGATGTTTGAACAGGAGACTCACTTTTGCTTAGAGCATAAGTCACACTCTAACAAAAGGCACTTAGAGAAACATGTTAGCTCCTGTGAGCCCCCAGGGAGTTGTTTTAGACTGTGAGATTCATGGCACGGTGGCACAGGCATGGGGGGAGTCTTAGGCCTTGGAGAGAAGGTGGCAAATTAACAGTACTTGTATAAAAGTTTGGGATACATCAGCAATGATCGATGGCTTTCTTTTTAAAAAATATTAATTAATTGATTTTTTTTTTGGGGGGGAAAGGAGGTGAGAGAGAGGGACATCAATTAGTTGTTTCACTTTTTTATGCATTCATTGGTTGATTCTTGTATGTGCCCTGACTGGGGATAGAACCCACAACCTTGTCTGACATATCAGGACAACACTCTAACCAACTGAGCTATCTGGCCAGGGCCAGATCAGGGGCTTCCATTGCTCCATAATTACTTAGAATCTAATATGATTCCTGAAAGAATTCTAAATATAAAGGTAACTACACTAGGCCCTTCCCTCTGTTGATATTTTGTTGGTTTATTGTATACTTTAAACCTAGGGCCATCACACTAAGCATCTCTACCATTGTTATTAAAATATTTATAGAGCTTCCTTTCACTCTTGAAAGTGCGCCCATTTGTATATAAATTGTCTGATCACTATGTTTATTTATTTACCCCCCTCTGCATACAATCAAGTGAAAAGTTTCTTAGTCTCAGAGGCAGCAGCTGTCCCAGATGGTTCTTTTTGCAGACCACACCCTTGGAAAGACATTCACATGAAAGACACAAGAAAGGCCTAATAATTACTTTTGACCATTTAAAGAATACATCTACATCAAGATGTAGGCACAGTGTGTCCTCCTTGCACAACCAAAATTAAGGACCATAAAGATTTAGAAACAAGAAAATATCCAGAACTAATAGAAAATTGAACTGTATGGAAGTGCAACAACCATTCACCCAGACCAGTAAGAGGGGTGGAGTCCCTGCAGGAAAAGTGGAGGTTGGCAAACCTGGGAGTGCAGGCAGCAGGGGCTAGCAGACCCCAGGCACACAGGTGGTGGCTAGCAGACCCCGGGCACAGGGTGGCAACTGCTCAGACCCAGTGAGGCCGCACAAGGCAGATGGCTGACCAGGTGGTCCCACATTCATGTGCGGATAATCCAGGTGAACAGGAAGCAGCGGAAAGGACTGGAATCCAAGAGAGAGTGGACCAAGCACCATTATTCCCTCTCGGACCCTGCCCCCACATACAGTGTCACTACCCAGCAATTGGGCTGCCCCACTTGGGGAACACCTAAGGCTCCACTCCTCAATACGTAACAGCCGCAACCAGACCAAAAAAAAAAAAAAAAAAAAAAAAAAAAAAAAAAAAAAAAAAAAAAAAAAAAAAAAAAAAAAAAAAAAAAAAAAAAAAAAAAAAAAAAGGCTCAAACAGGAGAACAAATCAAAGCCCCAGAGTCAATTCATCTAAGCAACCAAGAGATAGCCAACCTATCAGATATGCACAGTTCAAAGCCCTGGTGATCAGGATGCTCACAGAATTGGTTGATTTTGCTCACAAATTAGATGAACAAATTAGATGATTAGGCTACAATAAATGAAATGAAGGAAAATGCACAGGGAACCAATAGAGATGGGAGGAAAACTGGGACTCAAATCAATAGAGTGGACCAGAAGGAAGAAACAAACAACCAAACAGAAAAGAATAAAGAAACAAGGATTCAAAAAAATGAGGAGAGGCTTAGGAACCTCAAGGACATCTTTAAATGTCCCAATATCCGAATTATAGGGGTACCAGAAGGGGAAGAGGAAGAGCAACAAGTGGAACACTTATTTGAACAAATAATAAAGGAGAACTTCCCTAATCTGGCAAAGGAAATAGACTTCCAGGAAGTCCAGGAAGCTCAGAGAGTCCCAAAGAAGTTGGACCCAAGGAGGAACACACCAAGGCACATCATAATTACATGAGCCAAGATTAAAATGAAGGAGAGAATTCTAGAAGCAGCAAGGGATAAGGGGACAGTCACCTACAAAGGAGTTCCCATCAGACTGTCAGATGATTTCTCAAAAGAGACCTTACAGGCAAGAAGGAGCTGGAAAGAGGTATTCCAAGTCATGAAAGGTAAGGACCTACATCCAAGATTGCTCTATCCAGCAAAGCTGTTATTTAGAATGGAAGGGCAGATAAAATGCTTCTCAGATAAGGTCAAGTTAAAGGAGTTCATCATCACCAAGCCCTTATTATATGAAATGTTAAAGGGATTTATCTAAGAAAAAGAAGATAAAAAGTATGAACAGTAAAAAGACAGCAAACTCACAGATATTAACAACCACACCTAAAACAAAAGCAAACTAAGCAAGCAACTAGGACACGAGCAGAAACACAGAAATGGAGATCACATGGAGGGTTAGCAACAGGGGAGTGGGAGGAGGAGAGAGGGGGAAAAGGTACAGAGAACAAGTAGCATAGACGGTGGGTAGAAA